>CAAKHC010000124.1:75376-88629 GCA_901007825.1 Macroramphosus scolopax
CCTCCCCCTCTCTCTCTCTCTCTCTCTCTCTCTCTCTCTCTCTCTCTCTCTCTCTCTCTCTCTCTCTCTCTCTCTCTCTCTCTCTCTCTCTCTCTCTCTCTCTCTCTCTCTCTCTCTCTCTCACACCCCCCACTACCGTCTTGTGTCTTGCTTCATGTTAACATGTTATTTTATCCAACTGCCTGGTGAGGAAACCGCAGCAGGCAGACTTCAGTCCAAATATGAGGGTTCAAGGTTCAGACGACGGCTGCGATGATTCAACAACTGAGATTCCAGTGTTGCAATTCGATATTCGATGTATCGACATTTTAACTCATTGGAAACAGTTGATTCAACCCGCAGGTGACATTCATGAGAAGAATATATGACCCAAATACACAAATTAATTAGGCATTCATTAACTTGTGGCCACAAAATAATAACATATTACGATTTTTCGACTTATTGGTTTCACTGCTCATCATCAAAGACGGGCTTTGTAGTATGAAGATTCCTGTGCAGAAACACCTCGTCGGATAAGAAGAACGATGCAATTGAACTGTAATCATACTGATTCAGGAATATACACTCAGATCAGGATACTGTAGTGAATGGATGTTCTCCTCCCTCCCACAGCTGAACAGTAGTAATGCCTGAATAACTGCAGGCTTATCACGTCTGAATTTATTATTGAAAGATGCAACAGTTTTTCACATCAAAAAGTGCATTTTCACTACGTCTGCATGTTGATCAATTGCCCAAATTTGTAAGAAACAGCAACGATCTGTTGACAGCTGACAGTACATTTCCCCTCCTTCCTTAAAAGACGGCTCTTTCTCACTTTCTGTAGTTGAGAACGCAGCCTTGAACCCTGTCAGCCAAATGTTCGGAGAAAAAAAAACAACATCAAAAGCCCCCGCTGCATCCAAGGAAGGTTACATCTATAAAATACCTGCTCACACAGCCCACGGCCTGATGAAGGTGATCCATCAAACTGGAACACATCAAACGACCCGTTCACTGCGGCTGAGAGAAACGAGGCCGGCCCCGCCGCTGTTACCCTTCGCCTTCTCGATGTGTGTGTGTTGTGTATAATAATCGAAGCTGGGAAAAGTGACACGGGTGATGAACGACGTGGAGCGGCGTGGAGCGGCGTGCTCCGGGGGCGGTTCAGAGGTTAAGTGACGTTAAGCTTAGTTTGACGCGGCAGTTCGACGGCCTTCAGTGTTACACTCATGGGACCTGCGCTTATGTGGCTGCACTCTGTCTGTCTGTCTGTCTGTCTGTCTGTCTGTCTGTCTGTCTGTCTGTCTGTCTGTCTGTCAGATGTTAACCATAAGTTAGTAATGTAGTTCACTGGGCTTAGAAATTTTAATTTATATTCATTCCATTTGCAGAAAGAAATGACCACACCGATATGGGAATTGAACCTGTGACGCTTTCATGAATTGCAGAACTATTTTTAGACTGTGTTGGTTGGTCCTCCACTTGTTGATTGCCTCACTGCTCCTCTTCTACCACCACGACCAGCTGTGTATTACTGACTGACATCGACTGCCGTCCAAAGCACCACCGTCGTGTTTATGACATCATGCTGCTTGCGGCAATGAGCATTTAGGACATCTGATGAGGTAGAGATATTTTGTGGCCGTTTTTTACAGTATGAATTTAGTTCTCTGCGGCAGCCTCCCGGAGGAGGCACACTGACATGAACATTCATGTCAAATTCATTGCAGCTTTAATGTGTGCTAGCATGTGCGATCACATGTGTCCGCGCTGATGCCTGAGTGTTGGCGCTCCAGATGGCCTTGTAAGCCTGCGTCGCTCACACAGTTATGAATGCAAGCTGCAATTATACAGGCACTTAAATTCTGCAAAAACCCTTAATTCCTAATTTATATATTAATTAGTTTCCCTGTTACTTGGCAAAGCCCTGTGATTTCCCCTGACATCAGGCATGTTTATAACTGGGCTGCAGAAGAGCGAGCAGATGACGATGAAGACCGAATAACAAGACTGATGCAAGTTCATTAACTGAGACCGAACTACAGCGAATCTGGAAAGGAAGCTGAAGAAAGATTCTTTTTATATTTCTATATCTCATAAAATCCTTCACACCAGAGAGGATTTATCAACATTTACCTCTGGATTGATCCCTGTCTGTCGATCGTCCGTCTGTACCCTGCTGTTGTTGTCTCTCCCCATCACCTCTTCTTCATTCGCCTGCAAACGTCTTTTTCTTCCTGCAGCTGTACTATCGTTTGATTGCAAGCGCAGGAGGTGAACAATCATTATTTCTTAATCCCCTGTGTGCTTTTCTCCTCGCAGTGCACCCCCATCGTCGGCCATGGATTTGTGTTGGACAAGTACAAATGCCAGTGCAAGAGTGGATTTTACCATCCGAGCCGTGTGGCCCTCAATGGCTTTAAAAGTAGGTTACAAATCCCTCAGTGATATCAGAATACACATCACAGCTCAGATGTCAGATCAAAACTTGAATCTTCCCAAAGAAGGCTTATGGAAAAAGTAACACTTTCTTGCAGTTGACAGTATTTTGTTTGACATTCTTGTCTTTGATCGGGCGTCCTGGGGCCTGTGAGGTAATAAAAACTAAAGCTTCAGTCGAAGGATTTTCACTGTTCTTTTGCAAGAACGTCCACGATGTCTGTGTGCCGATCTCCGGTGAGAGCCACAGATTGCATCTGATTCACCGACCTGTTGCTTCTGAGTCATAGCACGCAGACGCTAACACCGAAATAAGATGCCCCTTGCCTTTGGAAACAATAATATAGTAAGAAAGTTTGCATCATGTGCTCATGTCTTACATCAGAGCAGATGAACACACTGTGTCATCTTTATATCTCACACCTTCCTCTTGTACTTTCAGTCCTTTTCATGTGTAACAAAGAGATAACACCTTTGCAAACTCTTTTATTCTGCTTATCGCACTTATCAGAGCCCCATATGGAGAAATCCAAAGCCTGACAGGTCTGTCAAGCCTAGTTACGGTTGCTAAGCTATGATTGGACGATCTCTGCTTGAGAGTGGAGTCTCACGAGATGGTCCTACAGATCTGATCGCTGTCATGTGCCGGGAGCCACAAATAATACGAGTGAATAACTTCAATCTCGAAGGCCTGCACGCGACTTGGCTTCGGACCTTCACTTTCAACTTCCTCTTCCTCAACTTCCCTGCGTTAGATTTGAACGCCTGCATTCCGACACCTTGACTGAGATCAATGCGTTGTCCTGAGGCAGAAAGCTGATGAGCGAGATAATCAAGCAGCTGCCGGGGGTTTTCATCACGGACTCCGACGGTACGACGCCGCAGGGGGGGATGATTTGCTAAACTGGAGCTTTATTGTAACGCAGTGTGATGAGGCCTGTGGTCGGTCTGTGAAGCTGCTCATCCACCAAACGCTGTGCAGATGCGTCTTTAAAAATGACTGCGATCGCAGGAGCTGATACCCCCTCATGGAAACTGTATATTGTTTCTTCTGCACCCCTGAAAACAGATCGCACCGCTTGAAATTGTATTGTTCCCTAGCAACAGGCCAAAAGGACAAAGGGGAGAAATGATGGAGAGAGAAAGACAATGAATCATTTCTCAAAAACACAAGAGGACCTCCTGTCACCATCGTTGTTTTGTTGGTGAACTAACCTATAAAGGAGAGCAGGAAACACGGCGATCACATGACTGATAGTTGTAATTACGCGGCTTTCGGCCACTTCGTCAAATTGGCTTCAAAGCCCGGCGCACGTCTGTCTCCAGGTCTTATTATACATCCGTGCCTCCGTCATAAACCCGATCACTGTGACTTAAACTCAAACCCCGTTGGCTCACAGATCCGGGGGCTTAGAGGGGAATGTCTGCAGTTGTACCCTTCACAGTTTAATCCCGTTATAAATAAGTTTTCTGAAAGAGACTAAATGTGATTACTTACATCAAGGACTGCATGAATGATTGATACATTGACCAACCCGACTTGAAATTAGACTCCAAATCTGGCCACTGCAGACATGCTGGATGCTGAATGGAAAAACAACATTTTTGTCACCATGTTTTTTTTTTTTTTACCTCCACTGAAATGGATTAAATTCAACATATGGAACACATCTGTGTGTCGGATGTGAAACCACTCAAACGAGGATTTGGAAAGAGCAATCTGGGGCGCAGATTTGATAAAACGCATCAGACAGCAACACACGCTGCTGCAGCAGCAATTATTCAGACCCGACTCATGAAGGGAGAGGTGTTACAATAATTTATCTTCCTCCCTTTAATTATTCCCTCATCAGTTTAATTAGAGGCTTTTCTCTTGTAATTATCACCTCCGAGGCTTTTTGATTCATCGGACTGATGATTTCGACTCCGTCAAATTGATTCGCTGTACATTTAATAACTAGTTAGTGTGTGACTAAATGCAGATGAATTAGCCTGACAATCCTTGGATAAACCAGAGTGTCCAGACTAGTTAGGAATATTCTCAAAGGGCTTTCTTCATCATAACTCCTAAAGAACATGTATGGGAGCCTATAGTGATGATAATGTAAGATAATGTATTTGTACAGCAGCATTACATATTTCCATTGGTGCAACCGTCATCATTTCATGATCTCATTTGAAAGATATAATTAAGTCTTCTTCACGTCCTCAGGCAAGCAGCAGGGCTCTCACAGAGACGAGATCTCTGACGTGTCCAGCAAGTGCCTGCCGTGTCTCCAGGGCTGCCCCTACTGCCGGGACAACACGCCCTGCCTCGTCCAGGAGGACAGCGCCCTGCGACTCGCTGTGGCCTCCTTCCAGGGCTTGTGCATGGTGCTGGACCTGGCCTGCATGGTGGTGGTCTACCACTTCAGGAGGAAAAAGGTAACAGGGTCAGAAGCCACTTTTATTTTGGTAAAAAAAAGTCTTCATGACAAACAAGGGTTGCGGAAGTTTCAACTTCTTTTTTGGGTCAGCAAATATAGTAAATCTCATCTGACCTGGGGCAGCCATGGGGTCACCTGGAGGAGCTTCCCAAATGTATCACAGCCAGAAGACCAACATTTGAGCTGGAACACATCTGCATGGATGGTCGAACAATTAGAAGACGTCCAGTTGCATTATGGGATTAGTTATGTCTCGCATCTTGGAGCTCATAACCCCGTCATAGGGACTTAAAAACCCGCCATTCTTTGCTCTGCCGAGTACATCTTTGGCTGTGCTCCTTATCTTTTAAGCGTTCTCTGATTTTACAGCAGCAATAAAACGCGGGAGTGTGGAAGCCTTCAAATTACATAGATAACAGCGGCGAGTGATGTCAGCGTCTCTGTGCAGAGCACATGTACCAATTTAAAATGGAACACTGTGATGGACAATCGAGATAAAGTCAAGGGATGATATTCAGCGTGTGGCGACTCCACGACCCTCCGCGGTGCTTCAGAGCTCCTCACAGACAATATTCAACCAAACCTTATCATAGATGAAGCCACAGGTCAGCAGGTGGTCTGCACGGAAACAGATGACGTGCTTTTTTCTGTATTATCAAGCGGGCGAAAGGGAAATAACGTTCACAGGATTGTTACATGCAAATATCTTTACTGCATCTAATTTAACACCACATGCATTTTACAGAGGACGTCATTGATTTAAAGCCACATTAAACTCACATTCCAGTCAAGTGAACTGCCTGCACAGATTTCCAATTGCTGTTGCATAATATACAATCTGCTGATATAATACAGTGAAATATATATGAGCTCCTCATGATGTAGGATATTAACAACCTGCCCTCGGGCAAAGTTTAGGTGAACCTCTCGCTGCGTGCTATTAATAGACGTCTCTGTTGTTGCCTCCGTATCTCCCCGGAGCACTTTAGATTTACATAAGAGAGAGAAAACACTTCCAGGATGTAATGTGAGTGATTCCATTTAACCCGGAAAAGTGCGCAAGGTGAATTAATCTCAACTCTCCTTAACAAGCCGACGCTCTGGTTAACCGGCTGTCTGGTTAACCGGCTGTCTGGTTAACCGGCCTGTCATGGACGGTTGATGGATGGGTGATGTTGTTTCTGTCTCTCATTAACAGAGCATCCACACCTCGGGTCTCATTCTGCTGGAAACCATCTTGTTTGGGGCTTTGCTACTCTACTTCCCAGTAAGTATGTCCTGTGTTGGTGCGTGTATATAAACGACTGCTGTGCCTGTATGAAAGTGTCTCCTTCAGTCGCAGCCGCATGCTGTTCTTCTTACAATCGTCTGGACGTCAACACAGCTTGACATCGCAGTTAGTACAGTATCACTGTGTCTCATTGTACGTGCGCCTCGGACAGTCTTTGTTGTCGTCTGCATGTGTGAGCAGGTCCCTATGGGCGGGTGTGTATATATATACGGGTGGATTTGACGAGTGCACACAGCTTACAGTGCACCTGGAGCGCGACGTCAGCAGCCCATCTGTAGCATGGAAACAGATGGAAGGAACCTGGGCAGCATGTAACAAGGAGATCTGATGTATACGGGGAATTCAGTCCTTTGAAATACTTGCACCGTCTGCCAACAGTGGGCCGAAGCTCTCCTCAAACATAACGCCTGGTGGCCGGATCTTTGCTATTCTAAGCAGAGGAAAACGATAGAGACGAGCGAGCCTGAGAGCGATAAAGGTTCGATTCTTCTTTCCCGGTGACTGGAGCCTTTCAGTGTGAACGGTACTCGAATCTGGATGCAACACCTGGCATCTTTGTTGCTGCAGATAAGAGCCTGCAGGCAGTCCATCCTTATGTGACTGCCTCTATGTGGCGCTCAGAATGGATTTGATTTCACATCCATCCATCCGCTCTGTTCCCCAGTCACACCGAAGATAATTCAAGTCCCCAAAAATAGCTCTCCCAAAAATATCCTGCCACTCTCTTATGTTCACACACACACTTTGATACACTCAAGGGTCTCTTCCTCCCTTTGCTCTGCTCTTTCTGTACCTTTTTCCCACCCCTCCATCCCTCATGTTTACTCTCTCGCCCCCCCCCTCCGCATGTTCCCTCTCTATCTCACCTTTGTGTCTGTCTCCTGGCCCGTAATCCTACGTTTGTTGCCGCTGCTGTTTCTTTTTTTTTTCTTCTTCCCGCTGCCACCACGAGCTACCTCAGCGATGCACGTTGCAGCTGCTCCGTTCTGGTGCTCAATGCATTTTTAAACAGTCCATCAAGTTCTAGCACAACTTGTTTTAAAAATACATCTGCTGATTAATTGATAGAGGAGGCATGGTGGGTTGGATACGGACCAGGAGGGCCACCTCCTCATCTGGGTGATATAGAAATATGGCTCTTTATTTGGCAGTCCTGTGTGGCAGCACTGCAGACAGGGCGTGTCTGCCGGTCTGTGTGTGTTTGTGTTTACTACCCAGGATGGATTACGGGTGTGTTTAAGAGGCTTTATAGCTTCACATTCTCCTGTGATTGGTGGCCTAGTTTTTTTTCTTCTTATCATTTGCACAGGTGATTTATTGTTTTGGTCCGACGTGTCCGGAGAGCCGGAGGGCTGCGAGTCTGCTCTGTAGACGGAGGCAGGATGCGAATCCCTTCCACAGGTTAGACACAGGAGAGGCAGGGGAGCTGAATTTGAAGGAAAACTGTGCAACCCACAACCGAGAGGCGGGTTGTCTTTAATTCTCTGTCGGTCTCAGTCTGTGATTTGCTTCCCTTTCTGTGCGATCGTCTGCTCTATTAAGTGATTTTGCACCGAGAGCTGCAATCAACTGATCCGAGCACGATGCTGCTTCACTGGAGCGCAGAGGAAGACCTCTGGTTTGGGTAATTCCCCCCCATTAAAATCGATCCCTTCATATCTTCAAATACATACCTGTGTGTCTTCCAAACACAGATTAATCTATCAGATCCTGAGCTACACCAGTGACTCGGTGGTGGAGCGTGAAGAAGGAACAGCTATAATTCCTGTTCTCGGGTATAAAATGGACTCTGTCATGACCGGCATACCAATGACAGACTCTGGCACTGCGAAGTTTTGATGAGGCTCGTGGAAGGAAGGAAACTGTTGCCGTGCTTCGACTGATGCATCAGATTCACAATCAGGAGCCGAGAGAAATACCTGTGTACTTCAGCTGACTGAAGGCCGAAAGAAGGGATGAAACCAAACATCCATTGTGCACTGAGCCACACTCAATAAGTGGAATTCATCATCAGTCCAGAATGAGCTCAGCTCTCATGTCTCTGTCACGCCTTCACTATGTGATTTCCTGAGACTTTTTATTTTACTTTAACTTTCCAGAATAGCTTTAAGAGCCTCTCTGTCGGACGTGACATTGAGCATTCACTACTGCTAATTGCCCATTAGTTACATACTGTACATGCAGAGCGTTCCGGCCTCGGGCTGGACTGGCTGCTTCGGTTGAGTTGGCCACAGATGTTCTGCTTCCTCACTGCGAAGAACAAGAAAAGGGGCTTTGGGCGTTGTTGTTTCAAGTTATACAATGGCTCGGCTGAATACTGGCTGATATTTATTATTTACTAAGAGACGAGCATCCCTGACCAGTGCGCCCAGCTAAGCGACATTTTTAGCGCTCTTGACGGCCCCCTGCTGGTCGTCGGCATCCACCTCAACTGTTTATATGTCAGGCATTTGCAAAAAAAAAAAAAACTGTAGGTGAAGTCATCCTCCAGTTTATGTTTGCTGTGAAGGCTACACACATAATCTCATCATTGTGTGTTCACACTGGTTGTCATAGTTACAGAAATGGATGCATTAGCAGTTACTTCATCATGCCTGCGTCTGACATTCTAACATAATGGATGAAATGAGCCCTCGTTTATTTCATCAGTCTCTTTATAATGAGATTACAGCGACGGATACGTTGAACGTTCGTCCTCCTCAATGTGTTTCTGAAGCTGCTCTAATATGTTTATACGAACACGGGGTCAAATCACTGAAGGAACACAGAGATTCATCATCCGAAGCATCTTTCAGCTGTGACGCTTTCATCCGCCTTGTGTCCAGCGACCGCGGTTGAGTTGTAAATCCCGTCAGCTTGAGGACGCAGTGGAGGATTTAGCAGATACACTCCACAGGTAGAAATATAACAGATTGCCAAATGAATGGTAATCCGGCTCCGGATCTGCTGGATCAGCAACCGTTCACTGGGTTCGGGAGAAGCCATCGCAGATCTGGATCAAGGCGAAGATTCTTTCTTTAACTGTAAGAGTGAGTCGACCATGACAGACGTTAGTCACCATTACAATCCACCAGTTGTTGTCGATTGACATTAACAGATTTCTATAAGGCAGCGTCTTGTTCAATCGAGTGCCTCAGCTGCCTTTCATCAGCAGTTTGGTGAGAATGAATGCAGGGAGCCTCTCTAATGTAACGTGATGCCGGCTCAACGAGGAGTCACGCTTCATCAGTGTGGGAGATTCCTATCTGCAGGTTGTTTGCTGCAGTGGAAATAAGCATTGAACTGGAGCTTCAGAGCAGAATGTGGAACTCGTGTAGAACATAATCTCCTGTGGAGACGCACAGTGAGGAGATGAAATGCAGTTTTTGAAACACAAGTGCAAATGGAAGCTCTCAATCTTGCAGACTTGTCTTGTGAGCCTGTGACCTCCGTCACAGGCTCGTCTCCAGCAGTAATGGGTGAGATTAGACCTCACAACAGGCTGGAATGAAAAGGCTGACGCACTTCAGAATTCTCTTCGTTATTATCGTGCACAGATGGACAAAAAAAAACATGCCCATGTGCGCAGAAATGTGAATTCAGATCTGAATTCAAATGAGCACACTCGAAGTATCACCACCGAGATGGTACTTAACCTTCAGTCACTCACATCTGATGTGTTCTGGCAGCGGACATACGAGCAACATGCAGCGAGGAGTCGTCAGCGAGAGCTGTGTGGGTTGGAGATGTCGGGCTCCAGCCTCCAGCTCGGGCTCTGTGTGAATATCACAGAAATAGGATTTGGCGTTTTTGAGTCGCCGCTCGCAGAGAAAGCCGATCAATGTGTGCGTATGTCGGCGTGTCAGCGTGAACACTCACACTTGCTGTACCACTTTGCAGGTGATGATCATGTACTTCCATCCCAGCGTGTTTCGCTGCATCCTCCTGAGGTGGGTTCGCCTGCTGGGGTTCGCCGTCATGTACGGCACCGTCATCCTCAAGCTGTACAGGTACGGTAAACTGAAGGGGAACAACTGAGTTATAAATACATACTAGTACTCACAAAAGCAATATTTTTGGCCTGTGCTGCTTGCCGTAACTACTGAACGTTTTTGAATAAGGAATACTTTCCTCTAATAGTTCAACTTAAAATAATTGAGCTGCCTCTCACGTGTGCACCACATGCATGCGATTCTGCCAGGAGGCACATTTGCAATTCACATCAGGTCTGGTCCACCTGCTGCTGAGGGCTCTGTTCAGACACACACCTCCTCTTCCTCCGAAGTGCAATTGTTTCTGAGACGGCAGAAAGGGGGTCAAGGGCCAGGCGGAGTGTTCCCTCGGCAAAATTACCAATTTGATATTCCTCCTAGCTGGCCGGGTGTGAAGTGTTGCCCCGGGAACAAGCTCTCACTGCCGGGTCCGCCCGAACGTACAGCGACGAGATAGATTTGTCACTTGTTTGCTTGGGAGAGGGCAGATGAAGCGCGGAGAAGATCGTCGACACCGGTTTGTCTGCTTGTCGACTGTAGATGTTGAACTTCATATAATAACTTCACACCCATCACCTTCATCCTCACTTTGAATTCCTGGTGTCTGTATTGAGTTGATTTATTGCAGTCAGAAGAGCAACTGTCTAACTTATAAATAGAGTAATTAGAAGCTGACAACCGTGAGAACGTTCTAATTAGTTAAATTATTCTGATTATGAAAAAAAAAAAGAAAAAGAAATATGTACAATTATTCTATTATTTCTCTGCTCTGCCGTCCCTCTGGTTCTCCCCGAAGCACAGGAGATATTACACCATGAAGGGAGGCGAGCCTCCATAAGGAAAATGAATTCATTTAAATAGTACAGACTTGTCGCCCTGCTCCTGTTTAATTCAAGTGTGCTTGTTAATAAGAGCAACAGGGTGTCTAAAGAGCAGCACCCCGAGTCAGCCTGGCGTCCGGTGTTCAGTCTGCCGTTGTTCTCTCCTCTCCCACCGTCCAGGGTGTTGAAGGTGTTCCTGTCGCGCACGGCCCAAAGGACGCCGTACATGACCAGCTGGCGGGTGCTGCGCCTGCTGGTGTTGATCCTGCTGGTGGTGCTGTGGTTCCTGGTGGCCTGGACGTCCGCCGTGTGCCAGAACCCCGAGCTGAGCCTGGCTCTGATCACGGCAGGCGTCACCCCGGAGGGGCTGCAGTTCAGCATGTGCCTGCTGGACCGGTGGGACTACATGATGGCCGTCGGTGAGTGTGTTTCCCTCCGCGGGGCTGATTGGTGCCCTTTGCTTCTGATTCACCTTTCCTCACTTTTACCGGAAGTCCCTTCGATTTACACAATTTCAAACATCGCCATAGTGACAAACATCGAGAGGGATCGCAGTGCATTGAGGTTCCCGTCACCGTCCCTCGAGGCCGAGGTTACCTTATGTGAGCGTTTCAGTGACGAGGAAATGATGGGCACCTCACTCAAGCCAGACAGCAGGAGAGACTAATCCTGTTTGGAGAGAGGAAAGGATGGATCCCTGAGAGATGCTCAGCCCGTCTTTGAAATCCAATAGACCGGCAGTCAGAGAGAAAGAGCGAGAACGGGGCGGGGGGAGGAGGAGAGTGGGGCCTCTGAAGTACGAAGCTTGTGGGGATGTGGGCAACGATGCAAAGCGAGTTTTCCACCACTCACTGAGAAGAGGGAGATGTTGACAGGAGGAGGAGACGAGGGGAGAGCCGGTGATGGGAGGGCGGCCGAGGACACCGGAGACGGGTCAGAGTGAAACATCTTCAGAGGGGGTTCATGCATGTGTGTTCGTCAGAAGTGGCGGGAAGCGATCCCGCCCCGTGTTTGCATCCGTCTCGTGTTGCGTACGTGCTTACACGACAAGACAGGAAATGAGGGAGTCCTGCTGTTTGCTCTGACAGCCAGAAAAGAACACGCTGGTGCGCTGAGACTCCTCTGAAAGACAGGAGCCGTCCTGCAGAGCCGCTTCGGAGGATGGCGACAATGATTCAGCAGCTGTGCGTGTCGCGCTTGTGAGAAATTAACCTAATTGCTTTCCTGTGTGTTTTCCTGTTCCGTCGTAAATACGACAAGAAAACGCATGTCTGCTTCGAAATGAATAAATCATCTTATTTTTGATCCGGAAAAGCAAAACAAAGCAGAACCGATGCGGAAAAACAGCATTGATAATGTCGCCAATAAATTCATGTGAATCCGCCGTGGATGCGTTGGGTGTTATTGTTTGTTATCCTCTCAGCTCTGCGTGCATTCCAGTCCAGTGGCTAAGTAGCATGTAATTAGTGGTGATTTATAGACCAGACCTATGAATATTAATGGCCTGTAATCACTGCAAAGACTTGATGGATGCCAGCAGAGCTCTTGGCGCTGCGGTCGGTGTCAATTACTGTCTGAAAAACAAACATTAAGACCGTACAGACGGGATCAAACCTCTGAGCGATGCTCTCATGGACTTTACGACGTCCTTTTAAAGGTGTTATCGATAACATTCGCTTTATTAGATTGCAGACTTCCCCGGTGCATCGTAATCACGTTAAGTTTGCACGTTTTCTACCAAGCTAGCGTTAGCTTTAGCTTACCGGGCGAGTAGAGCGGCCTCCTCCGCTTGACCTTGTTCACCTTCGTCTTGCTCCTCATTTTCACCTTCAAAATAAAATAAAATTGTCATCTATATCAATAATCCCTTTAAACACGTATCTTGCAATACTTGCACGATTTTATTCATTTGAAGAATGCTGTTTTTTTCCTCCCTGCCAGTTAAGAGAAGCGGCCTGTTTTTGTATTTCACACCAGAGAGCAGCGACAACAAGACGCATCGTTTCAAGATACAATTTCATACCTCGAATAAAAAAAGGAGCCGTTGCTTTTCCAAAATAATTACTTTTGAATTATGCAGCGGTGCAATTTAAATGATAATGTGCTTTTCAGCGTGCGTATATTTTTTGAAATGCTGCTGTGCGTGAAGACAGTCGGCTCTTTCAACAAGTTCCCTCGCCGTCAGTTGTTGTGTGACCTTGGCGAGATGAGACGGGAGCGGGGACGCGTCGACGCGCTGCAGCGACTCGGGGAAGACGCTGCAAACACAGAAATCCTGCTGATGTGAGAATTGGTTAATGTTAGACTTGTCATGATCCCC
>CAAKHC010000128.1:5877-15907 GCA_901007825.1 Macroramphosus scolopax
CTTACGCAGATTTTTACATTTTGAAATAAACTACTCTCTCTCTCTCTCTCTCTCTCTCTCTCTCTCTCTCTCTCTCTCTCTCTCTCTCTCTCTCTCTCTCTAACCTGCTCCAGTCTCTCTCTCTCCTGTCTCTCTCTGTCACTAGGGAAGCTGAAGTTGACAAGTGGAAGACAAATCGGGCCTTCACCACCCTAATCGGAGGATCGTCTCCAGCTGGTTAGGAGGTTTCAGCATCCACACACACACCCACACGCACCCACACACACACACACACCTCCCAAACCCCACAACCATACACTTGCAGATCAGAGTGTCATCTGATGGCATATGTGACCTGACAAGGGGCAGAAATACGGAGCGAGTGTCTGTATGTGTTTTGCAGAAAGTCAGACACACACACACACACACACACACACACACACACACACACACACACACACACACACACACACACACACACACACACATACACACACACTTTCTCACAGTGTCTTTCACTGTATCTCTGGTTCTGTATGCACTTCGCAACAGCTTTTATATAGTTGTGTATTATTCATATAAAAAATGTGTGTGTGTGTGTCTGTATGACAGTGTGTATGTGACAGTGAAGCTGCGGTGTATTTAGGGGCAAGCAGCAGGTAAATTGAGGTCAGGTGAGGCCAAAAGAAAAAGTCAGGGTGCCAAACAAAACACACAAACACACACACACATCCAAACATACACACACACACAGAGCAGTAAATCTATAGTTATAAACAGCGGTTGGTGAAGTTCACTGGCTCAGCATATTTTGTAATAGATGGTCAAAGACCATTTCTATGCATTCGTATGTGGTTTGTGTTCTATTCTCTGCTGTATATGTGTGTTCAGCTAGTTGGGATGCTGCAAGATTTATATTTTCTTAACAGCAGTTAGAATACAAAAAGCTAAAAATAACAAACAGTATGCAGCGCCGGATGAGACGGATATTACGAGTCACCAATAGCTTTGATTCACTGTTTCCCTCCAATCAAGCTGTCTGCTCAGTGTATTCAATATCCTTGGTTTATCGACCACCTTGTTGTTCCTTTTAACTTTATTATTACTTTTATATAGCTCCTTTCCACCTCAACGGCACTCAGCACGTTTTACAACGTTGGTTCACACGTTCACATTCATACACTGATAGTGGAGGCTGCCATGCAGCACGTCAGCGTCTTGCTCAAGGACACTTTGCTGTGGTCTTTGGAGGAGCTGAACCCATTAGCCCTCAGATTACAAGAACTCCACCTCCTGGCTGGATTTAAGTACAAGCTTTGAAATAAACCAAGTCACCGTTTATATCTTATTCATGTGAACATTACCATTACTGTTATTGACAGCTTTGCAAAAGTCAAAAATCCATGCCCGGGTTGGTTTATCTGATGTTGAATTGAGTAATGATTCAGCTTCAGAGCGAGTGTTGAGCTGTTATTGGTGTTCTGTACGGCTGAAAAACTGCTGTCACATCCAAAAAGCAATCCTGAGGCCTTCAGAAGAAAAAAGGGGATAACATGATGAACACTGGTGAAAAAGAGATTGGATGGAGATGTAGGTGGAATGAACCGATACTTAAGCTTTCAACATGACAAATAAAAGACACTCATTGGCCGTCAAGCTGGGCAGCAACAGTGGGAATGGGGGAGGTTTGGAGATATAACACAGCAAGGGGGGATGACTCGACGTTTTGGAATCAGTCGACGCACAGACAGAGTGAATGCAGGTGTGATTGCACTGCCAACCATAAAACCAAGGAGAGAAGAGCTATTATTGAGCTGTCACTGTGGAGGTAGGCTCAGTACCACATAGTATGTGTGTGTGTGTATTTTAAAAAAAATATCTAAATATAAAGCTTTAAACACATTGGGTTTCCACACCACTAAAATAGGATGACACGGCAAACATCAGCTGATGTGCTCCCGAATCAAAACAGCTTCTCGATGCCGGTTGCTTGAGTTATTTCCTCCCCCGCGTGGCGGTATGTCCCTGTCATCTGTTCCAGCACACACGGGGATATTACTTAGAGGATGCAGAAGTTATTGCTGCTGATAGATTCTCCCTAAACTTTAAGCTCCAACCTCCAAAAGTATCAGAATTCTTAGCCTTTTACAGGGAACATGAATCCGGCTGTCTTGCCTGTTTGTAAGCCTCACATGTACTTTTACTGCGCGCTGACCTTTAAACAACACATACTGAAATAGCAACAATGTTATTATTGTAAAGGTCAGTTTGGACGGCTTGGACATTCCCTATGAAAGGAAGGATAAGCATGCACAACTGTGTGCAGGGCATGCTAGTGCATACGAGCATCTTATGTATCTACAAACAGCCACATGCAACTTCAATCCTCTGTGTTTTCTAAGTGATGTGAAGCTTTTTTTTTTAGTGTGTGTGCATGTGCGTGTGCGTGTGTCCACGTTTGGACCTGTAATTGCATCGTTGCTGCAAAAATGATTTCTCAAAGCAGGTAGATTGAATCGGACATAAATCAAAACGGCAATAAAAAAAAACTATTCTCTCACACGAGCACTAACTCGGCACACATTGATCCCTTCTCTTTGTGACGGACACGCGCCCATGCGGTAATGGCCGTTAGGGGTGTTTCCAATGGTCTCTCAAGACTTGCGTACGCACACTGACTCACACATACACTAACACACACACACACACACGCACACACTGCTAAAACAGCATTTGTCCATAAAGTCTATTTCCATGGTTAAGTTGTGATGAATGGGACCCAGTTGAAGTCAATGAGATTATATGCAATGCCATATTTCAATCCAACACACCCTCGTGCACACATACACACCAGCGTGTGGGGGCCATTCAACACATATTCATATACACACATTTAGACGCCCGCACGCACACACTCACACACACTTTTGTGCAGAGAGTCAATGAGACCACAGTGTGCCATAAGTCACTGTAAAGATAAATGCCCAGTCTGCATTATCACTGAGTCTGTGCCAGGGACTTTGTGTGTGTGTGTGTGTGTACATGTGTGTGTGTGTGTGTGTGTATTACAAAAAGTGAAAGAAAGTGTTTGCCTTATTGTTCAGTCTCTCTAATGGGGTGACGTCACAACATAAAATAGGGGCACATACATTTACTGTACGACTGTAAAAAAAGAAGGGAGGAAAAAAAGCCTTTTTGTGCCCATGAAAACTTCAATATATCAATCTTTATAAAAGTTTATATCTTTAAGCTGTGATATATTATGTATGTTCTGCATTTTCCAGTGGAGTGTGTGTGGGGTTATGGGCAGCGGGTGTGTGGCAGCGACTTAAACGTTCAAATATTCAGATGAATTAGCCTGTAATGTGGGACAAATACTACCTTGAAACTGCAGTGACTGGGGCCAAGTGAGGGCAGTAAATGGGATTCATATGTTTAGGTCGTTCATTCTATCAAGCGGAGGTTATGTTTGGCAGTAGCATATTGAGAGCACGACAAATGTATGGGGGGAAAGCGAGCAAGATTGAGCTGATTTTATTGCAAAAACATAGGATCAGGCCTTCGTTATGCGAGGCAACAATACACCAAGATATAAATTGACATAAGTCGGTGTCACCGGATACATTAGCAGCAGTTAATTCCTGACATATTGTGCTACGTGAAGTCAGAACAGCTTTTTGACTGAGTTATTCAACTTCACCTGTTGGATTGTGGAAATAGACGTTGTCATCCTGCAGTTGAATCATCACTGCACCCGATAGCAGTAACACTGGTGATGATGCACAGTGTGAAATGGACTGCTCTGTGTTGCTGAAACAGATATTAAGATGTCAGACTTACCGACAAAATGCTGTGAAGAGAGGCTGAGTGGTACATTCTCTTCTCATCATCCAGTCCATGAAGACGGATGAACACCTAAAATAACTGGTGATTTTGTGTGTTTCTCTCTCTCGTGGAAATACTGGCAACTGTCTTTGGAAAGTAAGAAAGGTTTGTCCTAAAAGTCACTTACATCTTGTGAAAAGTTGCCAACCTGGCAGCAGTGGTAGAAGATCCTTTTAGTACTTTTCCAATCATGTCTTATTCTGCAAAGGAAGCCAAAGTGAGCTGTTGATGAGATGCTGCAGGCAACAAGCTGCACACATCCGGACTCCCCTGCAATGTAACCAACTTAACTGTGCTCTGCTGTTCTGGAGAAAACTACTTGTGCATGAAACCAGATTGCAGGTGCAATTACTATTGACTGACGTCTTTATTAATAAAAAACACAGTTTGTTTGGCTGCACTGTAGAATCTTGTTTTGACCAAACAGCAGCTCAAGGAGTGATCGCTGTGATATTAAACCGCACTTGTTGTTGTCAGCTAAATCAACCCAAAACTGAAACCTTAAAGCAACTATAATCAATATTTTTTATAGTAACAATATATTAAATGACAGCGTGTGTTCTTAGACTCGTGGCTCATGCTGATGAACCTACGGAGGATTTATTACCTGACTTTGCACTCGGCTCTCCTGAGCTTTATGTCTAGTTTCATTGCACTGCTTAGTTGTTAGACTCAACTTTATATGTGCACGCTCACCAATGTGTCCGTTTTCGGGCGCAGGAGGCAGGGGAACACAAACACTCAAAGGAATCCAACGGTACACGTCCTGCTCAACACAAGATGACAAGCACACGCTGTTACCAACTAGCTGGTGAACACAGTGCAGCGTTCAGCAGCTCCGATATTTCCCTCAGGAATAGATAGAGACCAAAACCAGAGCTGAAGGAGAGTGAATATTGGACTTATATTCCCCAGGTAGACACAAACAGAAAGGTTACTGCTGGATAATCAAAGACAGGATGAGTTGACGCTGGTTTAAAGAGGATCGTTTTAATATTTGAATTGTAGAACTCGGCTTCAGTGTGCTTGAATAAGAACCAAATAAGTAAACACGTCTGCACAATCTCGTCCAATCCACACAACCCAAATAGGTGCAATCACAAGGGGCATGTGTACGTGTGTTAGGACATCCGAAGGGCACATCCTTTACTCTTTGGTTGTTTTGTGGTCGCTAGAGTAAATATAACTCTCTTTCTGAGAAAAAAAAAAATGTTGGTGTCGGCAAAAACAAGCATTAAATGGGATGACAACCTCCTCTCCCTGTGGGCCTGGAAAAAAAAAAGAACAACAAATTAGGTCATGTCGCTTCTCCCTGCAGCTTTGGAGGAGATGTAACATGTAGTTTTTGTTGAACTTTTACTCCCACACAGAAGGTTACGCCAGGTCCTTCTGTTCAGAGGTGCAGCCCGGACCGGCTGGTCCGGGGATGCTCGCTCGGAAACAGTCTTCTCCGGCGGCATCTCTTCATCTTCCTCCCCTCATTACCGCTCTCCGTCAGTTTATGCCTTTTTAGAGGATAAACTTTATTACCTCTGCTGGGAAAATTCTGTTGGTCAAATGCAATAAAAGGATACATGATGAATTATACAGCAATCTGAACTCACTCCCACTCAGACATCAATCACCAGCTCACCCATGTACACACATGCCCTCGCAGCACCCCGCGCGCACTCACACCCGCCCACGCAGAGGGGAGATTAGGCTTCAATAAAAGTCTAAGCATTTGAAAACAAATGTGAAATACGGTGCCTGCCCTTCTCTCTCTGCCTCTATCTTTTGCATTCCATCTCATCTTCCTCTTTCCTTCAATCCATTATTGAATTTCTTGTCTCCATTATTCTCTCCCAGAGTGCGTCCACATCTGATCTGTGCCCCGCTGCATGATCAGTGTTTTAATGCAGCCAAGCTGTAAGATTTAGTTTGTCCTATTTACATATTTTTCTTTTCTGTTATGACTGAAGAAGAAAAAAAAACAACACATCAAATAGGAGCTTGAAAGTTCGCCGTCGACCTCGGGGATGGCGGTTTAACAAAATAATCTAAACTTAACATCCATTTAATTGCTTTTTTCACAGCTTTCCGCAGCATGTCACAGTCTCCATCTGTGAGTGATTTGATGGTAATAAATGCTGCTAGTGTGCTACCTCGACACTCACTGGGCTGGTGAGTGGATAAACTCAGTGTTTTATGGCAAATCTTCTGAACAGATGAATACGGATGCAGATTGATGACAACATACGTGATCCCAGTTATCCCAGTCTCCTCTTCAATCGATGCTAAAACACGAGGCTGTCGTTCTCTGATGGATCCACCCGACAGACTTCTTTTATAAATCTTTACTGGAGGAGTTTTAACAATCATGCCGACTCAAAAACACCAATGTTTGATAAAGCAAACCAAAAGGACATCTGGCGCCACCCAGCTGTAGTTCTGAACGGCTTCCTGCTCCACGGAGGCTGTTGATCTTGATAAAGTTCAATTCATGAATGCTAGAATATGATGAAAGGCCGTTTTACTAATCAACCCTGCTGGCAGTATCTACTCCAGGGCTTCGACACAGAAGTGTGCAGCATGTTCTTTGCAGTGTGTATGCTGATGCTGATGTTGGTGTGGACGGCCCTTTAGAAAACCAACTTCAGTGTTGCTTGTCAGTGTAAAAAGTCCTTTATGTAGCCCTGTCGAAAGCTCAACTAGCTCCTTTTGCTCTTGTTTTTCACAAAAGAAAAAATCGTAACCGATCAAGCGTTTAATATCATCCATTGATTAGACCATTAAAATGAATCAACGCCTCTCTCGATAGATACGAGGGAAAACTGAACATTACAGCCGCCATCATAGGAGGATTTACTGCCGGTTGTCATCTACCGCATTAGCTTTATCTTGGAGTACCTAATGAATTGTCAAGTGTGTGTGTGTGTAAATGAATTACAAGATGTTGGCGCTGCACATCACACAGTGTAATTCTCAGGACAATATTGACATTTGTCTCTGCCGACTCGGCCGGGACGGACGGCCGACAGGGAGAAGTGTGTGTCTTGAAATGAATCAGGCTTTTAGTGCGGACGTAGTCTCCTCAAGCCTCGGCTCTCCTCCCGCCTCTCCCTCGTTCTCCAACTCTGCATATCGCACACCTTCACTGCCTCCTCCTCTTCCTCACACAACTCTCTCCCTCTCTCTCTCATTTCTTACACATATTTCTGTCCTCCCTCTATCTGTAGTCGGCGCTCATAGGAAAGGCAGCCTGTCAGTTCACATTCGGCTTCCATCAGTACAACACACACACACACACACACCCCACACACACACACATTATCAAAGGGGAGATAAATTATTCCAGGATAGAAGAATTGTTTTGTTTGGTTTTGCCCTTGTTTGTTCTCCCTCTCTCTCCCTCTCTCTCTCCAACAGATGGGGTATTTTAATGAAATCAGCCTTGCCTGTTCCCATCTGTGTGAGAAATGAATTTCACCATTTTTTAAATGAGGGAATTTACAATGAGACAGGCTGGGAATGCAGGGAACCCCTTCACTGAGTTTGCTTTTTTTCTTTCCTCTGACTCGCCACAGCTCTTGTACCTATTATTCTTTCACTACATTTGTCTGTGTCTCCGTGTCTCTATCCGTCTATCCGTCTATTTCTTTCTAGCTTACAGTACAGAGCCCTTTTTTTTTTCCTTTTAAAAGATATTTCATGCTTTTATAAACACAGCATGGAAACAGCTGGGAGAGCCGAACCTGTGTGTTCATGGTTAAAGATCCTAGTAAAGACCGTGTTGCATTTATACTGCGTCTCAGTCTGGAAGTATTTAAAACCACAAAACTACATGGACGACTTGAGAGAAAGAAGCTTGAAATTATGTTAAATAATGTATCTTTTACATGACTCTTACTTTATTCTTATGCATGAGAAGATGACAGGATTTGTGACTGTGGTCCTTGTTTATTGGGAGGCATGTGCCCGGGTAAATGTCAGTTTGACCAGCAGGATCTATCCGGTAGCAGAGGTGCCTCTACTTTATCACCCACCATTTCGGTGTCATTGAGCACGACACATAAAACCCCTGCAGCTCCAGCGGTGCCAACAGTTCAGACTGTGTTTGGAGTACGGAGCAGCCGGGGTGTTGTTGTTTTCAATCCCTGATGTCCACTCGATGCGGCCGTGTCACATCCTGCACAGACCCGGCAGGGGTGACGAATTCAAAGGACAAACTCCGGTTTGCACGATGAATTTTTAAGATTGCATAAGAATAATCATCACTTCTTTACGGGAACTTCACTAACAAAGCTGCATGCCTTGTCAGTTCAGAGAATTCAGAGCAAATCATCTCGTTATTGGTGTTACCCGCATTACTGAACTAGTCTGGATGACAGCCGAAAACAGCGGGGAGGCAATTTAAAAGTCTTATTTCCATCTCTCTCACGCTCTCTCTCTCTCTCCTAAAAACACCCAGTCATGCAAAAACAGAGACTGAAACAGAAATGTATATTTAAAGACTCAACAACAGGGGCGACACGGCACTGCAGACTCACCAACCTGCCAATGATTAATCAGTTTTAAAGCGTTGAATTGGATTATTTACTGTGCGTGCAACAGAACCGCCGTATGAAAACAAGCTACCTTGCCAAAGGCCGAGGCTCCAGGCTTCTCACAGGCCGGCACTCTGCTGACCCCACATGAGCCGGGGGCTAATCCTACTAGCGTGAAAGCTAGCCTCAGCGGGGTAATTTTACACATCAGGCTGGTCCGAACTGATATATCCTGCTCAGCCTGTTTCCCCCTGAGACGACCAAGCTGCATTTTGTTAAAAGAAACTCCTCATATTCATAAACGTTGGGGGCTCATCCAGGAGCGGGTGTGACCCCACGGTGCCTGCCCAGGTCGCTGGGTGTGATTCTGCGTGCATCACTAAATGTCTCTGTGCTAATCCAGTGATGCATGTTGGTCTGGCTGATGCAGAAAGAAACACGACGTACAAAAGTGGCATTGTGTTAGTAGAACACCTCGTCTCTCCATCGTGTCTTTGTGTATTGCTGCACAGCAAGCAAGTGTTCTGTGCAACGATGACAGTCGGTGTTTCGGCCATGAAAAAAAGGACAAAACATTCTATATCATTTGAAGATTTCCTTCCTTGAACTGTTAACCAGCGCTGAAATTCTCTCAGCAGTAGTTTCACAAACGTGGAAAAGATCAGCGACTAAAATGTTGAGTAAAGTTTTCATCTGCAAGCGACATGATGTTGTTTTCTAAAGAAGGTGTTTGCGAGAGCGTGTTTGCGAGAGCGTGTTCACACGTGCGTGCGTGCGTGCGTGCCTGAGAAAACGTACACAAGCGCTTGCAGGGGGAACCGTGTGTGCAGGCACACATGTGCATGGCAGTGTGTTTTCTTAGGTGTGTTTCCAGGAAGCTAACTGTCAGGCATGATGACTGATGTCACCCTCATTATGTGGAGCCCCTCCACACACACACACTCACACACACACACAGCGTGCACACAAGTAAGTTGGCAGGTTAAGGCAGTTAGCTACTTAAGAAACAGAGAAGTCATTCAGACAAACTGCACCTGCTTTTGAAACAGCTTAACAAGCAATTACACCAGGAGAGAGAAACACAGGCTCTCGAGAACACACACACACACACACACACACACACACACACACACACACACACACATAGAGATAGCTAAATTCAATTCCAGACAGACTATTTGGGAAGGAGCCAGAATAATTACTGATATTACTAGTGAAATAGAGAGACAGAGCGGGAGAGAGTGAGGATTAGAGACTGCGAGAGACAGATCTTTAACGTTTAAATTTAACTGAGAAATAGTTTTCTGTCACATGAGCGGCGTGCGTTTACATGCGTGTGCGTGCATGCATTTCTGTGTGTGTGTATTTATGTGTACATAATTAATACACTCATTGTTGCTGCAATTAAAATATGCAAATCTAGGAGTGTTCAGGCAGAATCTGGTTATGCTTAACTGCTCTTATTGTTGATTGATTATGAATATGAATAGATAGATAGATAGATAGATAGATAGATAGATAGATAGATAGATAGATAGATAGATAGATAGATAGATAGATAGATAGATAGATAGATAGATAGATAGATGGATCTATCTCCCTGGTAACCCTCATCATCAGGACTCAGGCCTGGCGCCTGG
>CAAKHC010000130.1:17814-53238 GCA_901007825.1 Macroramphosus scolopax
CAGCAAGACACACGGCTGATGTCTGTTGGTCTTTATCAGAGAGATTGAAGATGTGCTGCACGGATAATTGAATGTTATGAGTTGGTCGTGTGTGTGTGTGTGTACCATTAGGAGATGTCAGACTCTTCTCTACCCGGGCGTTGATCTCACTGCTGTTATTCCTCTTCCTCTTCACAGCGTTGGGGTCTTCTTTTTTAAGCCCCGCCCCTTTGGCTCTCAGCTTCTTCAGAGCAGCCAGCTTGGAGCCAGAAAGGCTGAGAGCGCTGGGAGCTTGTGCTGGAGGCGGACTGTTGTCAAAGAAGAGGATGTCTTCACCGTCTGAGAAGCCTCGGCCCAGAGTGGGGGTGTGGGGAGTTGAAGCCTTCGGGGACTTCAGTCCCTCGCGCGCAGGGAAAGATGACACCCCAGGTCTGGCCGTAGTTGAGTTCTGCAGCTTTCTCTCCTGGATCTCGGCCGCTCTACGCCTGCGGTTAACAACAAACTCCCGCTGTTTCTGTTTCTGCTGCTTCAGAAGGTCAGACGCTGAGATGGACTGACCAGGAGCTCCGCCCGCGTCTGAGGAGACTGAGGGTGGACAGCAAGTTAAAGTGATTATCTGCAAGATGTTCGGTGAAAAAAATGCTTTATTAAGTCACTTTCTATCACAGAATATCATTTGATACTTTAAGTAATAGAAAACATTTATTGTAGCGAATTCAATGCAGAGAAAGATTGCTCTGGAAATTATCTTCAGAGGATTGGAACCTTGTAAGTTCAACCTTGCTTTGAAGTTTTTATTTCAATAATAAAAGGTTTAAATAAATGGCAGATGGTTTTGAAGGCACATAGAAAGAGAAATTTCCGTGTCTTGTACCCGGAGGCCGGTCCTGTGCCAGGTGCTTCTTCAGCTGCAGAGCTCCCGGTGTTGGCATCGACATCAAGCCCTTGAATTCAGTTGAACAGCCTGAAACCTTCCCGGACTCCAGAGCTGAAAAACACAACACATAAAATGCAGATACAGATGTTACCGGTCTTTATTGCTCACTTCCTTCAGTCACTGTGAATATAACACCTAAAACATGCACACAAGTAATTAAATCCGCGAAAATCTTCCCAAAAGGGTAAAATATTACACAAAGAGATAAAAAGGAATATAACCAAGGTCTATAAGTACACGTGGGCTGCTGAAGAGGCTGCCAGTACTTACCCAGCCTCTTGGCTTGACTGAGGATCTGAGCTGAACCTTTCACAAACAGCTTATCCAGAGTTTTCTGTACAGGTTTATTCGGTTTAGATGCACTTCTGCAACACACATACACACGCACACACATGTATTTAAAATGTCAGCAGCTTCCGTTTAGCTAATTCCCACGCTGCATTCCTCGGTTCAAAACCTACACAGTTTCCATTATTATCTTCTTATTAATAATTAGTACCACTGTCTTATAAAACATACATTAAACCTAATTTATTACAATGATGATGCAGAACCACCACACTCACAGTGAGGTTGCGCAGGCGGCTGAAGACACGCCGCCGTAGTAGAAGTCGCCCTGACAGAGCCGCTCCCTCAGCCCCTTGCCCTTCACCTTGTTGGGAGCTTTCCCAGAGTAAGAAGACTGCAGCTCGGCCCTCTTCGAGCTCATCTGCTTGTACTGGGCTTTGACGTGATACTGGCAGAACTGACACTCGTACTGAGACAGGAACAAACACACGATGAAATGATGGTCACTGTCAGGAATTGTGATTGAAAATAGTGGCTAATCACCTCAGGAAGGTATACTGATTTGAATAATGAGTGTATTACAACTGTTGCATGGGATGGTGGACTCACCATGTTCACGATCTGAGAGCAGGGATCTCCGTTCTTCTTCATGGCCTGGCAGGTGCCGTAGTCTTGAGCTTCGCCCAGCAACAACACCTTCTGAGTGTGATCCACCGTCAGGCTGACCTGCACAGTTACAGCACAAGCTTTGACTTTCTGGACAGGCAGAAAAGGTTAAAACAAAAGAATGCATTCTTTTTTGCGTATCGGTCATAAAAGAAGACGCAAAGATTTCCTTATGGAAAAATAAACACCTAGTTAGTTAACTCAAAGCTGCTGTACCATCAGGGATCAACAGCTGACAGGCAGCTCACAGTTCAACAACCTCTACCTGATTAACAGGATCCAAGTCAGCAAGCATCAGTTTAAACTGTAAGGAGAAGACTTGGAGCTGAGATAAAGAAGCTTCTCTGCACCACAAACATGATTTAAGACATTAAATTACATAAATTCAAATAGAACTATAAAAAGTGTTCTAAAGCTTTTGACTGATTAGGTATTTGGATGTTCTGCTCCGTGCTAAAATGCAACTTTGGATTAGTGGAACTTGCTTCCACAAAAAGCCGGTAAATTAAATGTAAGAAACTGACTGCAACAACATGGAAGTGGTGAGATATGAGAGTTTGGATGTGTGAATCTAAGATTACAGCGTACATTACATTCAAGGCACCCTGTGTACTGACCCCGTCATATCCGTCTTTCTGTTTCATGGGGTTTGGGTTGAGGAGTCCAATGACGGCTCCCGGATCGGTCTTCCAGTGCTCTTTGTGGACGTCCCCGAAAAGCAAGAGCGATACGAACACTTCCAGGTTATGGAGGTCGCTGAGTTTCCAAATGCTGAATGTTTTGCCCTGCAAGGTGGCACTAATTCAGTTGTCGGCAATCACAGAAAGTTAGGGGTGTCACTATATAAAGAGGATAACCGTCATATTTAAATATTGAAATACTGATATCATGTTAATCATACATATATGATAATACTGTAAATAATCCAGCATCAGTAACCAGTAACTGGGAGGTCAGAGCACACTTACACTGCTGCTGCTTTGTGGTGTAGCTTTGTTGACCAGCACCGCAAACGTCACCCAGTCGCTGTCCTCAAGCTTCTCTCTCTTCATGCACTCTGGCAGCTGCGACAGACGGATCAGGCGTCGGCCAGCCATCTTGCGTTCCATTTCGCTAGAGGACACACGTGGTTTTCTGAAACACAAAACATCATTCATATTCAGGCTGACACACTTGAGAGAAAAGGTTGGATTTCTGTGTGTGTTAGTAAAATTCAGGCTTTCCACTTGCTTGTTTTCTTCAGCTGACTCACTAAGTCACTACATTGTCCTTACCTGAGCCGCAATCCAGAGAATTTTTCAACAGCCACGTCTTTAGGAACAGCAGGAAGAGAGGCCGGTTTAGACTGTCTTGCCACTGGGCCAGGTCTGTTCCAGGAGGCTGGAGATGAACGCAGAGGTTTGATGGGGCTTTCCATTGGTCGGAATGAGCTGCCCATTTTTATCTCCACCAGGGGTCCTCTGTTTTCTGATGAGATGAAAATACTCTCAAACACCAGCCACATGAGCCATTTACACAAAAACACAGCAATCATGTCAAGTGTGTGATTAGTTCCAGCGACAAAACCAAGTTTTACCAGGTGGGGTGTTGGGTTCGGGTTGGTGAGCTACCCTGGGTTTGCATTTGAAGGAGTCAGCGTTGTTCAGCTGAGAAAGGAATTCAGAGGATTCCTGGACCTTCTGGCTTCCTCCTCTGATTGGAGTAGATGAAGACGTCTCTGATGTGAGGATGATAAAAGGAAGCAGAAGCACTCAATAAGTATAGTTCTTTATTTGCAGCTGTTCTAATGTGTCTTCGTCAGTGTATAATATGCCATCTGTAAACAAAAAATTGCAAAAATGCCAGTTGAGCAGTGGATGTGTCAGCAACTGAAAAATACATTTTCTTACCAGCTACATTTTTGGTCTTCTGTGTCGGAACAGCTGGTTTAGCTAGAATCACTTTGGGATTGGGCCGTCGGGGAGTTGTAGATTTTGGACCGGCTGAGCTCCCAGCAGTCTTAACTGTGGAAGAAGAGGTAGAAACCTTCTGGCTCACCTCCAGCTGCTGCTGCAACTGCTGCATCTTCGCCTGCATAAGCCTCAACTCCTCTGAGGAAAAGAGATAGAAGGCTCGTGTGGTGAACAAGACCCATCAAGTAACATTGAACTAAACAAATTAATCCGTACGGAATTAATTGCTCCTGCACAAACCTTGTAAGTCCTCTTTGGACTTGTTAAGGCTCTCCGAGGCTCCTTCTGCTTTGGCGTCTTTCTCTTCATTTTCAATGTCATCTACATCTCCAAAAAGATCAGACACCACGTCTTCTGTCGCCACAATTCGCTCCTCCTCCTCCTCTCCTCCGTCCTTGTACTCTTCCTCCTCATCATTGTCAAACAGGCCGTCCAAGTCATCTTCCTGTTGCTGCACTTCTTCTTCCTCTCCAACGCCCTCACTCTCAGCCAGGAGTGCTGTCAAAATGTCCAGATCATCCTCGCCTGGACAGAGAAGATAGTAAATTATGTATTGACCTACAGCCAAAGCTGTGCTCTCACTTGTAAAACTAGTTTACTTACTGTCCATTAAAGAGATGCTAACAGCAAGTCTGATTCCAGATGAAGTGGAAACCTACAGAAAGGCAGACATTCACTGTAAGTTAGAGTTGAAGCACGGAAAATACTGATTTGGCAAACCCTACAGTAAAGCACATATAGCACAATTAATTGAATGCCATGAAATAAGGATCTGCTAACTCTCAAGAAAAATAAAACAAGGAACATATAACAATATATTTCAATGCTTCAGATTTGACTGGGCTTATCAAAGCAGTATTACAGTAAAACGTCTCATTGGTCTTCAAATGTTTTGTTGAGTTGATGGACAACAGGGGACGAAAAGAGAGATAATGTACCAAATAACGAAAGACAGAAAATTGCTAGAATTGCTTTGCAATTCGGCATTTAACACTGTAAACAGACTCAATGGGTAAGAATATGTTTTATGTATTCCCTTTGAATACGAAAATGTTACGTGAAATTACCAAACACTCTTAAGTTCATATAAATCATAATTTGATGGTCAACTCACCACAGATTATAAAGTTACAGCTTGAAGTTATTTGCTAGGTTCAAAGCAACTATGATTGTTTGCCCGTTAAGTCATCAACGTGTGAAAGTAATTCTGTTATGTTCAATAATATATATTTCGCTTGACTTGAGCGAGGGAGAAAATCTGAACTGGCGCTAAACCGAGGACCCTGTTCTGTTGTCAAATTTACTGCTAGGTGCCTTAGGATTTGCCTGATTGAAATATAGGCTTCAACGAAATTAGATTAGATTTGTGGCTAATATTCAACGATGCTATTTTATTGTTATAAGCTTTAATATAAGTTAGAACAAATTTAGTTACATGAATAACTAATAATAATATTTTAGTTCCAATACTTGTTCATAGGATACTCTTGAACCTAAAAGGCGCATCCGCAATAATGAGGCCCCGAGTCGTGAAAGAAATAGTATGCCCCAATTCAGGCTTTCAGGAAAATACTTTTAGTTTGTGGCTGCTATGTGGGAATTTTTGTCTACTTCGCTTGGTATTATTAACCCCTTGCCTTGTTTATAACGTTTAACATCTATAAACCTTCCCATTTAAGTTTCTGAGATTATTATCAGTCTAGAGTAAAATGTGCCTGGAAGGCACTGTTTAGGGTACTAGTACGCCACGCGATAATTCTTAAGTAAGGTACCTTCGTGTTTGCTGGATACACGACAAGTTTGGCCATTTAAATGTTACACCCTTAAATAGATACGAACCGTCTGCCTCAATTCAAGCTTCAAGGCTTTGAGTTCATTGGGGTGAGTTGCTTCTCACATTGTGCTATCGGTTCAGAGCGTTGTTATGTTTTGTGACAGATATTTTTATTTCCTCCAATCCTAATATGTCAGTGGGCTGGAAAGTATTTATGAAAATTAATGTAAAAGAGAAACAGATTCACAAAGGGATCATTTTGTTATTCCATTGTGTTACAAGTGCCCACAGTATGTCCACTGTTCATAAGTGTTGTGAATTGATAGATATACTGGATTATGGTATCCCTGAAATTGTGAACGATAATAATAATACATTGGAATATACTGAGGGCTCCAATTTAATTAAGGGGTTTTATTTTGGGGCACGCAACTGCAGGTTGGAAATCACCTCCTGTGTTTTCCAGTTCCAAACCATTTTATGTCTTTACAGGATGGAAGAAGGAGACGATGACCCAGTTCTTACTATTGTCAAGTGGCAAGATTACCTTCAAGACTACAGCAAAGATGGAGACTACATTCACGGCTTTGTGACAGATGAGACAAGAGTTGACTGTGTCCTGGAGCTGTACAGACGTGCTACCAGAACAACATTCTGTACCCGCCGGTCTTCTTCCTTACAGTTTGATCCACTCAAGGGCAAAAATAAGAAGTTCTGTACTCGCTCGTTTGTCTTCTGCAGGACCACCAGCCCACGCATCAGCGATGATGGAGTTCCCTTCACATACGGTGGCATGAAGACACTAGAGTGCCAGTATGGCCCCAAAAGGGAACACAGAAAAAAGAGTGACATTGACACAGTGAGTTCCATAGTTTCTGAGGAGATGATAAGCAGCATCCATGATTACATTTTATCCCCCGGAAAAAAGAAAAAGTCCAAACGAAGACTTTCCATGGGAGAGACGAGAAAAAAAGGATGTGAAGCCAAGATTTCAGTGTGGCACATCTGCAGGCTGCCTGAGTATGTTGTGACTGCAAAGAAGAGTGTGACAATTTGGCAAACCAAAGCTAAAGAAAGACTCCTGCAGGATTTAGAGGCAGGGAAGGAGATGACGATAGAAAGCAGATATTACATCAGCTTTCCGCTACAGAGGGCGCACACCAAACACACCCCATGTGGCCAAACAGATGAGGCACATTCTGTTCATCCACAGATCATCCAATGGATAGACCAGCTTGTAGCCGAGGGCATCACCACCGTCAGGGATGTGCAAGCAATCCTCAAAAACAACGTTCAAACGAGAATGTCTGACATTGTTGCTCCTGATGAGCAGGACAGGGCTTATTATCCAACTCTGAAGGACATTGGTAATCACATCTACAAATCCAAAGTGAAACGACGAAACTCCAAGTTTGACTTTGGATCATTTGGCACAGAAGAACAGATACATTTAATTAGTGAGCAGGCAACTGCTGTAAACGGTGATGACGTCCTGTCTCCATCAGCTCTTCCACACCTGCAACTGGAAGAGCCACACAGCATCTCTGAAGACACAATTCAAACACAAGAAGTAGGTGCCTTCACAAACATGTTCACATTTCTAACAATGATAAGATGAATTGTGCAAGTATACGTGAAGAGATTTCATGTGAAAATCCATTGTTCATTTTCTTACATGCAGGTTACAATCTGTCCGGATGAAGCTGCTCGGAGAGAGAGAACAGAACTACACGAGGAATTAAACGCCATAAGGTGGTCGTCCAACAGATGCACAGATGCGGTCAGACTCGCTGAGCTGAAGGCTGGGATGAAGGCCCTCCATGACCAGTTCAGGACTGACATAAACAAGCAAAGATCGCCATCGGTGACCTCACACACTCAAACACTGGAGCATAACGAAGGAGGCACCGACACGACGGTTCTGCGACCAACAAAGACGGCGAGAACGGACTATCTTGACCACGCTTATTTGACTCTGCAAGACTGAAGGACATGGCTGGCAGCACTTCTGTCGTAGTTATCTTGATACAACCTTTTTTGATATGAAGACATATGACTGGGCAAATATTTTATAATTAGATTACTTTCACTTTTTGCAGTGACTGAAGTTTAAATTCTTGGTTTGGCAGTATGGATCACTGTATGGGACGGATGACCTGTTCCTTTTGAGGTCATATTAAAGTTAAACAAGAATGTGAATGCTCCAGCATTCACATAAATAAAAGCAGCTGCTGTCTATAAGTCCCAGGAAGACTATTGGTGGAGGGGAAAATGGTGAGCAGCAATGTTATGAATTTGCGATTTGAGGTTTTGTGTACAACTTATTGGTGGAACTTTGTTTGGAGAGTAACATGGCAAAAATAGTTTTACATAAAGTCACTACTTCGTCCAGGAGTTGTTAAAGTCATAAATCCAACACAGAGTGACTGTATGAGTTAAGAACTGTATTTTCTCCGCTCCATTTCTCCATCGATCACTTGGCCGTGACAGAATTAGCTGCTGTACTAAATGTTGACGTAGGACTGATGTGGTCTACCTTTGAGGTCAACAAAATACATTTGTTAGTATGAGGTCGAGATTCATTTGTATCGTGGAAACATCCTCTTAAACAACATGAAGCCAACGTTTAAAGAATATTTGAAATACCTGCAGCTGTTTAAAATCCATGTTTGCTTGCAGCCTTCTTTTGTAATGTCACAATATAACTTACAATATTTGTAAATAACTTTATTTGCATTCACAGAATTACAACATGGAATCAGAAAACTTTCTAATAATAACTACAGCGTATCAGCTAGAAGTCAGAGCCTCCAGCACATTAATAAAGGTTGTCACTTACAGCGGCGATTGTTGATTTAAGTCAGATATATGTACATTATATATCTATACTATACGATATATATGTTCTTATTGCCAGGTCTTCTCTGAATAAAATATCCTACAATATACATCTTTGTTTTAAAGTGCCTCTGTGGTGCATGCTCCGTTTTCCAATCACATAATCCATTCCTTTCAGACTTAGTTTTGGTGCGAACACTTATTTTTTCAGCTTGTTTTCAGTCATTGCAACAACTATTGGGACGATGTGCCACATGACATACAGACAGATTACAGAGGATTTGTCCTCCAGTGTTCTTTCTAATATTCCAAATCTTTCCATTCAACAGTTCAAGCAACTAAAAAATTACTGATTCTTTTAGCATCTGTGACACATCCTGACACCCCTAACACCTGAAAGACCAGAGAGGAGGTACAGGTGATAGCAAAAGGAAGACTGATTAAAGTGCTAAAGTAGCCAATGCTTTTGTGGATGCTGTTAATGGTGAGTCTAGATGATGCAGTCCATGATGTGGATCTGCAGGGAGTCCAGGTCTGGCAGGATTTCGTTGCACTTTGGACAGGCGTGTTCCGGAATATTCCCCTGATGGGACCAGTCACTCCCTGGAACACAGAAAGATGTATCACAATCTTAAAGCTGAACCAGTACTTCCTCCCAGACTGTGTTATTTAAGGGTTTATAAATCCAGGGTCCTGTACTACGCAGCAGGTTCGATATGGCTTGACAAACCTAACAATCCTGGAGAAGCGGTATCATGACGGTAGCTATCTACACAACAACATCCATGGGTTCTGACTGGTTAATAGGCAGTGCTTTTTGTGTATTTTGATCTCCCATCTCCACCATAACTTGCTCTGGAGCAGGTTATGTGTGCAGCATAGGTTACCATGGTGATGTATCCCACTGAATAGTGAACCGCCTACATGATAGTGTCCTGCTTCATAGTACAAACCCCGGTGAGGTTCATGAGCTCATGAGAGAAGTTACATTCAGGGTTAAAATAATAAATGTACCTCTTCCAACTACAGATGCGCCAGCTCCCTGTGGATTTCCTCCCAGTGACACATGCCTTCTCTGCATATCATTCAGTGACCGCCTGAAGAGAAAGTCAGGGGAAGTGTCAGATGAACTGGGTCCTGATACTGTACAAATACCAAACACTGTGGAATGCATTCCTGTTAAACACGGTATCATTGTGGTGAAAAATGTTTAGACATTACACACTTTCGGGATGCGTCCGAAACACTGACAATTAAAACAAGTGGACTTAGCTTGCCTGAAAAATTGGATCTAACAAGCCAGTGTGAACATGAACAAGAGCAAAAATGAAAAGGCAGTAATGCATCATTGTTCATCAGTCCAGACCAACTGAACTGTAATACAGGTGTGAAAGGACACTTTATCTACATTTTTATTACATACCGGCCCAGTGAGTCCATCTCCTCCTGCAGCTGGTTGTTCTGCATCTTTACATACTCCAGCTGAGCAGCCAGACGCTCCCTCTCCTCGTGGAGTTTCTCCCTCGCTGCCCGCTCTGCGTAGAAGTCTGAAGAATACACCTCCGCCTGACGTGACAGGACAGCAGAAAGCATGACACCCCAAACCCACAATTTCATCTATTACTTGGGACAGTAAGTGCACCACTGACCTGAGCCTGGAAGACAGATATGGTCTCCATGTCCTTCTCCTTCTGGTACAGCTCCACCTTCATGCCATCTATCTGCTCCTGTTTAGCAGCCAGGGCTTTTTCTGCAGTGCTGAGCTGGTCTTGCAGCTCGTCCACCACCTCCCTCTGCACCATAGACTGCAGCACCAGAGGACAACAGTCAAACCAACTTGCTCAGATTTGTCTCATGTATCTTTGAATACTCCAGAAAGTTACCTCTCTCTTCTTCCTCTCCTCCTCAAGCTCATTGTAGTCTTCAAACAGCTTGGTGTAAGCTTCCTTCAGTTGGGACAAGTTTTTCCTGTGTAGGAGGAAGGAGGGGGAAATGGAGTCCAGATGCAACTCAGTGACATTTTTTTCCTTTTTTTTGAGCGGCCGAGATCTAAATGAATTTGTTTATGTGTCTGTATATATTTGTGTACCCACTGACCTCTCCTCCCCAGCCTTCCTCTGCTCGATCAGGCTCTGTGCCTGCATGCTGTCCAGCTGCAGCTTCAGCCGGTCGTTCTCAGTCTGAACGGCCTGTTTCTCGCCAAGCTGAGCCTTCAGGGTCACCACGTCGTGCTCCACCTCCCGACATCTAGACAAAGGAGGAGAAACTGAGCATGAGCAGATCAAGCTGAAGCATATGGACATCAGACGAAAGATTTTTTGGAGCACATTAAGCTCTTATGTTGAGATCCTTAGGTCAAGGTTTGAACAAGTTCTCGTGTCTAACCTGTCCTGAAGGTTCTTCTTCATGCCTTCTGCTTCATCCAGCTTGCTCTGGGCGTGCTGCAGCTCTTTGAAGAGCGTCCTCATCTGGCACTTCAGATTCTCCACCTCGGATGCCGCCTTAAATATTCAAAAACACAAGCATTAACACGAGCAAGCTATACACTTCTGACATCTTTGACAGAAAAAACTAATGTTGGAGATTATTTAAAGTACTCACTCAGACACACTACACACTACAACCTGCCTATCTGAACACACACATCACCATACTATTACATGCATACCGCTCGTTAAGGCTGATGTGTGGTTATTAAAGCCATTTGTGGCAAGTTTGTGGGTTGATATGTAGTTTACGTGACTTAAACACTCAGTTATTACCTTGTCCTTCCCAGAATCCTCCCTGGTCTCTGGAGTTATGGTGGTCTGTGTTGATACTACTACATTACTCTTCTTCTCCTCCAGCTCGCTAATCCTGTCGGATAATATGTGTCGTATTAAATGTACAAAAGGAAAATGCAACAAATTTCAAGAGATCCACAAGGCCTGAAATAACAAAGAACTCCTGTATTTCAACATGTGTTGTTTTCAACCACGAGAACAATACTTTAATCCAACAACAAACAAAGGAAACTAAGGTTTTTTAGATGGAAAATATGTCTAGTGCAGAAAAAACAAGGCCAATGTAAAGAAATTCTGTTTTAACATTGTTAATTCTATTAGCCCCGATGATATTTCTAATTTGAAGCTCTTCCCTTGGTCCTTGGTCACAGGGGCTATTGATAAGTGTTGTTTCATGTTTTTGCCTAAGAGCCACCTACCGTACTTTTCGCACTATAAGCCGCACCGGACTATAAGCCGCGTTTTTTTAATGTTTAATTACCGTTATTAAGTCTTCAACTGTTACCATTTAGCAACAGTAGCTACAGAACATGTACTATGCTGTGTAAACTGGACTGTATCACATAGCGTTTCAGACACACAAGCTTTTAAACTTTCTACCTTAACCGGCGGCTCCCAGCCACGTACCGGCAGCGATCTACTGCCAGATTGATGCCTTTAATTTAACAGCTGCATCAGATGCATTTCTACGGTTGTTTTCCATAATGACGATGTCTCACAAACTGTCTCGCTCTCGTAATGACCGTCTGTCTCGCTGTCCTTCTGTCTCTCGTACCACTCGCGGTTCCACTTTTACTTTAGCGCTGTTTTCCGCCTCCGGAGGACTGTAACCAGTAAAATCCATAGATTTGGGATTTCCCCGATCGGCCGTTAGCGGTAAAAATCTGTAGATTAGCGCACCGTTATATAAACTGCAGGGTCGCAAAATGCGGTAAAAAGTAGCGGCTTGTAGTCCGAAAAGTACGGTAGTCTATTCAGATGTTAGATTAGCCTTCATAACTCGGTTCACTTCTCAGGAAAAACAAAAAACCTCTGACACCTTTGAAACCATATGCGAGATGAGAGATCATGGAATTCTTTAGAACTGATCCTTTAAGTGTCTGTGCTCTACCTGGCAGAGGAAGCCTGCAGCTGGGCCTGCAGCCACCCAGCACGCTCTGTCTCGTTCCTCAGGGAGTGGAGCAGCTGGCTGACCGTCACCTCCTCGTTGTCCAGCCGGGATGCTGTCATGCTCAAGTCGGGGCGTCTACTGCGCTCGGCGCCACACACCTCGTTCAAGCCGTCAAGGCCTCCGTCCTGAGAAGACATCACACCTCAGCTCGTTACATTGTGTGATTTTAAAGGGTATTTCATGTGAACACAAACATATCACTGATAGTTTAGATGTTTCAACTGACAACTCAATTCTGTTGGAAACACGGATTTTATCAAACAGCTGTTTAATTACATTGTTCATTAAGAGTTAAGTCTCCTTTGGCTCTGTTTTTGCTCTCTTTCTACTTCTGAGGCAAACATCCGGCTCTTTAGCTGTGACATGCTCCACTTTGTTTACCACCTAGTCACCAGTTTTGTGTGTTGGCAATCTGTTGCACAACAAGTAGTGTGACGGGTTTTTCAAGCGTTTTCCTTTGAAAAGGAAAATGTTAAACAATGAGCACAAACTTGCTATAAAGCTCTGTGAGCGAAGCTCTCTGAGTGGCTGATATTTTATTTATGTTTCACTGTTATTAAAAAGAATATCTCTTATAGCTGCTTTAAGTGTTACTCCTCACCGACACTGTGATGATCTCGATGAAGGAGTCGTCACGCGAGTCCTGCTCGGCCTTCAGCTGCAGCTCGGAGTTCATCGCCACCAGGTCATTCTTCTCCGCCTGCAAACGAGCCACCTGTGCACGCAGGGCATCCAGCTCTGTGCTCTGATTGGATGACGCTGCCTGGAGATGACATCATACATCACTCATATGAACTGAGGTCATGAGCTGTGTGTTTCAAGGGTAGCTCTGGCCCCGCAAACACAGGATAATCAGAAAATACTTCATGTTGAGGAGGACAACAAGCTGAATCAGGGTTAGTCTATCATCTGCAAACCCCCAAGAGCGCTTACCACCCTCCCTGCCTCCTCCAGTCTACTGCTCATCTCCTGGTTTTGCAAGGTTAGTGCCTCAATGCGAACCTGTGCCTCCTCCAGCTTGCTCCCCAGGACGTCCTGCTCCTCCCACTGCTTCTTACTCCAAGCAGACCAACCCTCGAAACGATCCTTCATTGTCACGTTGGTCTGACGCATTGTCTCTGGAGAGACAAGGAGTATTGAATAAACTATTTACTCTTCAAAATTCAGTTGTCGGTCTGCAACACAAAGTCCACTGATATTTGACCTGAAACACTATGGCTGATATCCTCTCCTTCACCTTTCAGCTCTCTGTTCTCCTGGATGAGGTTGTTCAGCTGAAGCAGAGTGTCCTCCAGCGTGCTGGACTGACCGGGAGAGCAAGAGGTCTCCCCGTTCACCATGGGACCTCCAGATGCCATGATGCTGAGGGGCGGAAAAATTAAATATTTAGTCTTTTGCATATGGATATAATATTGCAAATGACGATGATGAATTAATGCATGAATGAATCTATTGTACAATGTCAGATTTCCTTTTAGTTCATTTAATCTGGGACATACAACAAAACACCTTTACTATTTTAAACAGAATACATTTCAACATGGCTCAAGCATGTAATGAAAAAACTAAATTTGCGATACATTTCAGACTTTCTCATTTTATATTGGGAATATTGGACTCAAAATAATCTGTGTGGAGATTTGAGGATGCATTTCCTACTAATGACACAAGATATATATAAATGAGAAAAATATTAATGTGCACAAATTTTTTTTTAGTTTACCTATTCATTTCAATTTGATCTCATTTTATGGCAGATTTTAGTCATATAGGGATATGAGATTAATGGTTTTGAGGTGAAGTCTTTGTTATTCCTATCGGAAAATAGTGCAATTGTGGTGACCTTGTTCTATTCTGTAATACAATTAGCCTAAATGACTTTCATATAATGTCACAGTATAAACGTTTTTTTAATATTAGGAATTGAACCCTCTCTGACTCCTGCTGTTATTGTGTGTTTAGTTATGTGATGTCATCACTGAGTGACTCAGTTGTTCAGCATGCAGCAGCAGAAAAGTAGCAAACAGACTGGGTAAATGTAATAATGTCATCAGCAGGTCACATGATGATTCAATAACAGAGAAGAACGCTATTGTAGAGGCTGCTGCCCTCAAATAACAAATAACTATTTTGGAGGCATATAATATAAACATAACAGTGCTTTACTAATATCGTTTTAGAACATTTAAGAAATAGCAGCGGGATGCATTCAACTTTCAAATCATCGTTCAACCTACTGACACAATGTATTTTTGTAATAATTGCTGCTGTTCGTTTTTACATATATTTTAATACATTTAACGTCCACTTCCTTCCTTTAGGGTGGTGGTGTGTCGAATTCAGTTTCCCTTTCGATACGCGTTCCCCCTTTCCTTGACTTGAACCCCACCTTATTCATGAACACAAACACAAAGCAAGGCGACACCTAACAATAACCATAATCACCACCTAAACCATAATCTAGTCTTAATCCCAACTGCGGAGGTCTAACACAATGGGAACATATTTTTATGGGGGAACAGATATTGACATAACACCTGTCCAGTGAGAGACTAGACTGAAAAGTTACCAGCCAGTTACACAACACAGACGTGGTCTCATGTGATCCGAACTGCGTCACAACCAACATTGAACAAGTTTAAATGTTTTAACTGACCTTCTCTTGAACCGGGAAGTAGACACAACCTGGATATTCGCTTCGTAAACACATAAAAACACTCGGGCAGATGGTAAGACGTTGTCGTTCCACCTTTAGCTGCTGCTTTAGATTGTAGCAGCATCAGGTCATCTACGAAAACGGGGCGTTTCCGTTTTTTTATTTCAAAATAAAATAATTTTCTATAATCTTCCAAGTCAACGCGTATTTGGTCATTTAATTTCATTTCTATTGAGCATTATTAGCTTTTAAACTGTAATTTTGTAAACAAAAAAGTTATGGGAAAAACAATCCAGCTACCCTTTGCATTATCAACAATAATAATTATGATGGAAACATATAACAATTTCAATATCTTTTTTATTTTTTGTATTTCAGTAGTGGATTAGTTTTTGAACCTATGTGCAATGAATTGGTGGAAATACACCAAGGGGTGGAGTGATTAGATCCGTTTGATCTGTTGATCGGTGTAATTTGTATTCATAGTTAACCACGATGATATATACCTCCTTCTTAAGTAAGATAATGAACAATGATCAGGTTCTGTAAACAACTAATCGAATAATTGTTAATAATAACCACTACTTACATTTTTAATTGTTCCTAGCCTTTTCATTGTTTAAGACTAATAAGGCGAGTGGTCTTTTATTTTAAACACTCTTTTGTCTCTCTTCCTCCGTGCTAGCATAAATATTGCTAGCTCGACGTAGCTGGTGGAGTCTAAGGTTTTCACTTCCTCGACATGACGTCGCAGAGCGGAGAACTGATATGAGTGGAACGCGCGGCTCTTATCAGCACTGACAGGTGGATCCACATTTTCTGCCCGTCAGCTTGTAGCGGGCATTCCCTTTTGGAGTCACGTTGCAATTTGTCATTGCAAGAAACAAAGGAAATACCTAAACTTGTTATAATATATAGCTTTTTCAACCTATTATTGTTGTTCATGTCACAGGAAACCGAAAACATATAAAAATGAAAAGTACTTATTCATTCAAAATACATTTTAATACAATTGCATACATACAATTAACTATTAACGTTTATTACGCCATGCCCATGCTGCTATTCAGGTCGGTGTCCACTAGATGGCAGTATTGTCTAATATAAAAATCTAAAACAGCCTCACCTGAATGTTTGATTATAATTAGATAAAACTGCTTGGTTATAGCTATATTTTTGTATTAGATATTCATTAGATCTTGATGAACATGTAGCAAAACTGCTCCAGCCTATTATACCAGGGGCTGCTGATTGATTCAGAGAGAGCCTCCTTGATCTGAAGGAGTCACATCTCAAACAAAGGTTGCTGTCATCTATTGATATTCATGTGTCCTAAGTGTTCCACTTCAGACTGCAATTATATATCAAGTATCAATTGTGGAAATCACTTGAAACCCTGGCATCTCGCCACAGAAAAATGTGTTTTTCTTTTTGCAAATTTCAGAATTACACCCACGACCAGAGTTTCTTAATTTTAATTCAATGAGGATTTTCAAAAAAATAAAGAAAACACAACGGTTTTATGACTTTGTGTCACGATATTTTTATTATTGAGTTCAACAAGTTCAAAATCGGAATTTTTATGAATTTGATTGAGATTTATTAACGCACTCGAATGCATCAACCAGCCAAATGAATAGCTAATATCGGAGCTTCGCATCAGTCCTTGAATGCAGCACCGGGGAGCTGTGGAGAGGCCTCTCAATCCAACTCAGACGGATGATGAGGTGGACTCATCGAGGAGGCAACAACAGTAGTCTGCAAGTACAAATAGAGCTCTTTATTTCATCCTCTGACAGGCGTGTGGAAAGGCAAGAAGGTGCAAGACTTAATGGACTAAACGGTGCAAAGTAAATTCGCATTTTTTGTGTTTTGGTCAGATTCAGCATCCTCAAACATTCTGGTAGCATAACAATCACACGTGTTTAGGTCTTTAAATGAAACTTTTTTGATCGCATGTTGGGATCGTCTCGAGGCGGCGCCGACGGGGCTGCCCCGCTTAAATAGTGGATTTTTTTTAAACAAAGGGTGACTCAAACCTTTTGCCATTTGAGAAGCATCGATCCTGGGTATAGGACGTTGTTATTTCGGAATGTTTTCCACATTTCCCATCGTTGCAGCGCTTTGCGTATTTGCGCACCTGGACACTTTTACGCATGGCTGCCAGCTACCGTCCGAGTGGAGACCGCTGAGCGAGGGCTGCCGAGCGGAGCTGGCGGAGATCATCGTGTATGCCAGGGTTCTGGCAATCCACCGGGAGCCCCTGGGTGGCGGGGCAGGCAGCCTGTACAACTCGCTGCCCTTCGGGTTCGGCTACGGCTACGAGGGCGCAGAAGAAGGGCTGCTGTATTCCGCGGAGGTGGAGATGCTGTGCGATCAGGCCTGGGGCAGCATGCTGGAGGTGCCAGCAGGATCCAGGCTCAATCTAACCGGATTAGGTTATCTGTCCTGCCAGTCCCACACAGTGATGGATAACTACTCCTACTTTTTCTTCCTCAGGTGAGAAGCTCGGACTCAACGAGCAGGTCACTCAGACACTAAGACTCAAAATACTGATTCAAGATGTGCTTACATCTCAGCTGCATCAATACAACGAAACACTGCTTTACTGATGAACATGCATTTAACTGCATCCCATGCCTTTGCCAGTCAGACAATGCATTAGCAGAATACCACATTAAGCTCTTTTGTATTTTCACTGGTTTTGTTTCAGAGATCTGTGATTTATAGACAGAGTTGTAAAATACCTGTAGATTTGTAGTATGTTATTTAAGTTGGACCTGAAAACCTGCACATTTACTCCATTACATCTTTGTGGTGAAGGTTGTTCCTGCAAAACAAACCATTAGCTCCTTAAATACGGTGCACTGAATATGCAGCAGCTATAGATTTCTCTTCACTTCCTCCTCAGGATGGATGAGAACTACAACATCCTCCCCCATGGTGTCAACTTCCAAGACGCCATCTTTGCTGACACAACCGAGAACAGGCGCACTTTCTCCAGCCTCTTCCAGTTCTCCAACTGCACCCAAGGGAGCCAACCGTTCCACACATTCAGCCCGGAGTGGGACACCCAGGAGGACAGCAGGGTAGGGCCATGTCTGTTACTCAGCTATACACAAACACTTTCCATGCCAAAAACAAAACTTGGGGTGCTTTTCACACTGAGGGCTGCCATTCAGTTTTGTTGCCATGGTAATGCTCGAAGCATCCTGTTCTTAGCTGGGAACATTTCAAACAGGTTATGCAGTCCTCTGTTAAAAGAAGCTTTATAATTGCCACTTCTTCAGTCAGGTCGTCTGTTTGGTGCTTGTGGAGCATGTTAACATGCCAGACATCGTCTCATTACCACAGAGATAACAGATGAACCGTCCAGATTAACAGCAGGGAGCAGGTGTTGTTTGGTTGTAGGCTTTGACAGATGGTGAAACTCTTGCTTTCATAACAGGAATCCACTGTCGCGGCTAAAGTGAGAATCTGGGGTCTGTGTAGAAGAAGAAAAGTGTGTGTGTGTGTGTGTGTGTGTGTGTGTAAATCTAATCCTGAGTGGAGTTTGTGACTATGTTGACAGGAATGTTGTGAGGTGAGGATCAATAGAAACACAGGTTAACTTCCCTTTGGCACCGTGCACAGTTACAAACGCATGAAAAGTAGAAGAAGAACCCTCCCTACACACACACACACACACAAACACACACAGAATGAATTATCCTCCTAATAGATTCCCAGCACGTGATTAATCCCATGTGATTATTTCGCACATGGTATTAAAGCAGTTACTTGTTTGATTGTTGGAGGTCCGTCACTCTGGCTCCTCAGGCTGACAGGATACTGATCGTCACAGGGTTAAAGGTCAAATAGCGGAGATCCTCATCTTTGGCAGACATCCGTTTGCAAGTGTGTCACTCCACAGCTACAATCCATACAGAGCATGAAGCAACACACCCTGCGAACCCGGGTCCAGAGTAGCCTGAGAGAGGCGGGTCTGCTGCCATCAATCACAGTTATTAGGTCAGTTGTCTTCAATCTTGTGTAAATATAGTAACTTAAAAACCATCTATTGGTGTATTTTTTATATCATCACACATATCCAGAGCGAAGACAATTCAATTAGACTTTTGTGTGATCAGACTTGATTCCTTGACGTTAACATCGATGAACAGTATTACAGTATTTCAAAACAAAGTGGTTTTCCATACGTGTCAGTTGCATCTGTTAGCATCATGGAACTGATTGTGATGACCCTTGTTTGGTTTGATGTTGCAGCTTCACTTACCCTCCCACTACCTTCACCGGTCACAGGGGATGGCACGGCTAATCATGTCCTACAATGGTAGCTGGAGCTGGAGAAGAGCAAGAATTAGTGATGTCCTCGCCCTTTCTGTTTGGGTTTGGTCTCCAGGGTCTAATCTATGAGGGCAAAGGTCATAAAGACAGAGCTTAAAACGCTGCTCATTTAGGGGAACAAGCGCTAACATGTAGAGGCCGTGACCTTCAGGCGAGGCAGGATGCCAAACAGGTGTTGTGCTGCAGGAATTCATGGAGGGGTAAGTGGTAAAAGGAACTTCTGAAGGCCTCTCAATTTGACAGGCCCAAAGGACAAGATGCACTTTCTAATTTCACTCTCTTAAATTCTGGAGCTTTGTGCTTCCACGACTACATCCCTCTCTGTCAGGGCTTTGATTCTTCAATACACCCTTCAGCTGGAGTCAGAACACCAAACAGCCTGAAATTGAAGTTGGGAGGTCGAATGCTTCTAGTTTCAACCCCGTGGGAACCAGACGCCCCTCCACAAGGAGAGACAAGAGACTTCCTCCACTTTTCTTGCCAAAACCCCCAATTAGCTTTTGTTCAGAGCTCCTCTTATCAGCAGCACTCAGCTTCTACCGTGAGCCAGAGGTAGACGCTGCTGTCAAGCACGTCTTTATTACACATTTTTTCTTTTCCCTGAAAGATGTCCTCATTTTCGAAGCTTAGATTTATTTGGAGCCGACATTAGAGACGAGCAAACTATCATACGAGGGTAAGTAGAGACCCATTTCCCACGTACTCCTAAATCAGCACAGCTCCATGCACTCTAATGATTTAATTATAACCACAATTAGGGAATATTCCAGCTACAAGTGTCACATAAACACACTGAAACATGTTTTCTGACTCTCATTAACATTTTATGTGGCCTCAGTGGGATGAAAGGACAACACAGTCTGCGTGTTCCACTTAGTCATTAAACACTAAACCCCAGGGAGTGTGTGTGTGTGTGTGTGTGCACGTGTAAGATTATAAGAAGAAAGTATACAAAACGAAGGAATGCTTCACCTTTCTGTCTTTATTTTTCATTCTCTCTCCCCTCTTCCTCTTTTAATCATTTTATCTCTAACTTTCCTTTTTCTCTCTTTGTCCCCTCCTTACACACACACACACACACACACACACACACACACACACACACACACACACAAAGCAAAGTAAATCCTGAGGAAGAGGAGGAGAAGCCCTGGCTTGTCTGTTTGACGTCATCAGTCTGACTAAAGACATCAAACGTGTGTGGTAGCCAGGAAGCAGCGAGTCTCTCTAACACAGTCAGAGAAGAAGAAATGGAGTCAGGCCTTCATTTCTTTCTGTGTCACTGGTTCATTGGAGCTTGAGTGCATCTTATTCATGCACTTGTGCCTCCTCATGTCCTCTAAATACTGTTTATACAGATGATGCTTAACAGCAGGCAGGTAACTCCCGGATGTTTGGACAGGTGCTGTGCGTTTTGGTGTGCATGCGTCTGTTGGGGACGTCCCGCTGAGCGGCTTCCTACGAGCATGAGAGAAGGTTCAGACCGGACCGATATTATGTAATGTCAATTTAAATAGTTTGGGAGACAAAAGCAGAGGTCCCTTGAAGGGTTGGTTCACCCAAATAGAAAAACAAAACACTGTGAGTGCAAATTGATTTTAACATATATCCTGCTGCCGGCCCCCAGAGGAAGAATGTGTATGATTTTCTTTAATTCACAGGTGGTGTTTCCCTCAGGGGGCATCTCCAGCTATAATATACAGTCTTTGGTTAGTGTGAGCGTGTGTTGTGTAGAGTTTCTTAGCCTCGTACGTGTTGCTCTGTCACACACAAACACACACACTCCCCAGTGGGGCTATGAGAGCACTCACCCGTGTCAACCCTGCCGACTTAGGTCAGCTCGGGTCTTCCAATGAGATGGAAAAGTAGGGCCCCCGAAACATTAAAGTACATGAACCAGGCGATGTCAGGGGAGGACGGGGGGGGGTCGGCGGTGTGATACAGTTGTGTTACAAACCATGCATGACCTCGTGAAAAAACAGCACACATAGTGCTCTTTGTGTGTTTGAACTGGGTGTAGGTGGCAGTGTGGGTAAATTGAAAAGACAAAGGTCATGATCTCCACCTCATTCCCTTCTGAGTCAGCGAGAGGAACGACGGAGTAAGAGGGGGGGGTAGATAATAATAATAGATGTGAAGATCACAACACCGGCGCTCCCACACTCACACAACAAGCCGATGACTGATGAGGAGGCAACTGGTGGTTTACAACTCTGGTTAGCCTGTTGAGAAAACAAACAACCTTCCTTCCTTTATGTTAACCGCTGCTTTCTCTGTCCTCCTGCCTCCAGCTGCTGTGTGCCTCGGTGCAGGCTGCGCTGTTTGAGGAGGAGGAGCGAGGCCGCAAGCTTCAAGAGCGCCTGGCCGCAGCGGAAAGGAGGAACAGGCAGCTGAAGGAGCGCGTCCGCAAGGTGAAGCGCTCCCTGAGGAACGCCCGCAAGGCAGCGCGGAAGGCTGAACAGGAGGCGCAGACTCTGCAAGAGAAGCTCAGGGCTGCAGAGCGCCAAGCAGGGCATCACCTGAACAGCATCACGCAGGAGGAGCATCCACCTGCGCGTTACGCAAGCGCAGCGAAACGCCAGAGGATGCAACTTTAACTGATCGGTTCCACCCCAAAACTGGACTGAAAACTGGCTGTGGAAAGAAGGAGGCTGCTGGGCGGTCTCTGCGGACAGTAACAGGAGCTTATATCACCTATAATCTACATAGTTTTCTTGTAAATAAACTGCAATTTCTCTAGCACCCCTGAATGCTTTAACACATCACTGAGTCAGGATTCGTTCCCGGTCATGAGACAAGTGAAACAAGCTGACTGGAAGACGATCAACATCTCCGACTGCAGGTGGATCAGTTCTGTGGCTCTGCTGCAGACGGCTGCTGATCAGCGTGTGATCACAGACTGACACTTCTTTATTCTGACTGATGTTTATCTGAGTTCACCACAGAGCTGTGAGACACATTCAACAGCTCTGCTGATTCTGGTGACGAACAACAAGGGCTAGGAATTTAGTTAAAGGGGCACTGCGTCCATTTTACACCTGAAATCAATCTACTAGTTGCAGAGAGCGTTTTTACATCATATAATGTTCATACTGTGTAAAACTTGATATATAAAGTGTAACGTAACTAGGTAGTGGTGGTCTAACAAATGATGCTGGAGCATTCTGGGAAGTGTAAGATCGGGGACTAAAACATCCGAGTATGTTTTAACACAATTCTTAACCATGTGTGAACAATTAATACTCGGTTATAAATCAATTCCAACCTTTACCACTGACGTTATTGACAACCTACGTGTTCTGATACAAAGTATCGATCTGAGCTCAACCACGTGACTTTTCCAATAACTTTCTGCATTTATTTATTTTTCCAAAAGAACTCCAGGCCTGGAAATGCCTATATTCAATAGCCATGACTTCCCAGGTTTTCCATAACCCCCTCAAAAAAGCTCTTTAATGCACTGATTGGATGTGTCATATTCATATAGATGGTCAAAATCAAAGCAGCAGAGGCAGAGATGTGTTGATTGTTATTCCTATTGTGAGTCATGAGTCCTCCATTTCCCATAATGCAACTTGACAGCCACTCCACAACACAACCCCTGAATCTCAGACACATTTTATGATTATAAAACATAAATAACCTGTAATATTCAGCTGTGGTCACATTAGTCTTTTGATATTTGCAGTCTGCTGTCACCAAATACAAAGACAAGAAAGAGACAAAAAGGCCTTTTCTGGGACCACAGCCGAGTCGAGGGACGATGAGAAACGTCACATTTCATTTTATTAATGCTCGGATTGTTCAACTTTTGCTTCAAGTGATCAGCTGGAGAGCAGGACGACTGAGATGTTTGAGGAGACTCTTCAGATTGTATGTGCATATATTTTTGTAAGAATGTTTTTTCTGCATATAAAATTGAAGTTGGATAAACATCAGTGTGAATGTGACAATGTTTCACAGTGGATTATGAACATCTGGGTCACTGGAGTACATAAAAGGCAAAATAGACACACACACACACACAACACACACACACACACACACACGAAGGTTCAACTAATCTTCCAGCATCACGCAGCGAGTGTAAAGAGAGGTGAAGGTCAGAGTCGCACTGTATGTGTGTATATGTGTAGAATTTAGGGAGAGGAAATGAGTGTGTGTGTGTGTATGTGTGTGTGTGTGTGTGTGTGTGTCTGGTTCATCAAGTGAATGGAATGTGTTTGTGTGGGCAGCAGTGTTCTGAACAGCGGGACGTCGCCGAAATATTCCTCTAATTCTGCCTGGAACAGAGAACGCCTCGGAGGGAGGCGAGTAGCCGTCACATCACGAGACCACAGGGAATGCAAAACACCCCTCAACAACACTAAAAAAAAGTGAGTGACAGCTTGGATTGAAAGGGACGGGGGCTCAATATGTTTTCATCCACAATTAAAGGCCCGTTGTGATGAGATGAAGCTGAATTACAACCTGCAGTCACTGACACACCAGATGGCAAATGAAAACAAAACCCTTCTTGCATTTACACTTTGCATCGTCTTCTCTCTATATTTAGTCAGCGTGCATGTAACACAGGTACAGAAGGTCCTTTGTGCTTCTGATAAGCCTGCAGCAACCAATCAGCTGCTAAGAGGAGATGATTTCAATGGAAATGTTGCAGCAGAGGGCAAAAGGTACAGCAGCTTCTAAAAAAGCTCATTGTCCCTGTTGGTGTGTTGACAAGTTCTACACATCAAGGACTCGTAATTCAAAAGATGAAAGCTGCTATATCTTTTATCCTGATTTCACAAGCAGACAGTAAATTGGATATTCTGTCTTACTTCCTGTATTTTCTCATCGCCCCTTGACCTCTCATCTTCTGGAGGACTGCAGCATTTTATTTTCGGGTGTTTCATTTTCTGTGATAACTGGTTAAATGTGTTTCCTCCGTGTTTATAGCTGCTTGTTCCCGTATCAAGGATAATCGACATCAACAGTTGAGGATGATCAGCATGACAAGCAGTTCATCCCTCACCCCACTTGTCTGATTATACCTGGACTATAACTGTACTGCAGTGGAGAATGTTCAGTGATCTTCGGCTTGCTGACATCATCATTCATCTGCTCTTTATTTTTACAGAGAGGCTGCTGAGAGTTGTGTAGCTGCAGTTAGAAGAATATAGTCTTGTTTCAGGAGGTCATTGCTGCTGTAATCGCTGAGCTGAAAGTAATTGGTTAATGTTATGGACCCTCCTGCTGCTTCAGGATCGTCTTCAGTCACTCGCACGCCGTGCAATGATCCCGCTCTGAAACGGTGTGTTATCTCAATCTGCCTGTGTTACACTTTATGAAATATAAAGTGCAGGACAAAACAATGTGTCTCTGCAGGAAAGAGGAGAGGAGACCCTGCAGGAGAGAGGGGCTGAAGAAGAGGAAGGGCGAGTGGGGCCGTTCTGAATTAATGAAGAGTTTAAGGAGCAGAGGGATCAGTGACCCTGCACTCAAACCTACTTGAAAGTTCACAGCCAACGGCAGCAAGTGTTTGTTTGTGTGTGAAACTGTAATTTTGAGTGTGTGTGTGTGCGTTTGTTATTGTGTTAAAGGGATATTTTGATTTCCCAATTTCAATTTCAGTGTGTGTGGCAGGGGAGTTCATGGTTTTGATTGAGCCAAACGATCTCCAGCGAGGACGGAGGATAAAGTAGAGAACAGAACAGAAGTCTCTAACAGGCCAAACTGATAATAAAGGATGAATAATAACACAAACCTTCAGGCTACGTTCGGCTCAGCGGGGGGAAATCTCAACATCATCTCAAGATTATTCCTTTCATTTGTCTGCATCAGCGCACCTTCTCTCTCTCTCTCTCTCTCTCTCTCTCTCTCTCTCTCTCTCAAGGTATTTCGCAGATATAACTCAGATAGCACAGATATACAAAAGCATACAATATTAAAGACACACACAGTCAAACAGTTGAGCTGCAGCCGATCCAAATAACAATGTCAGATTGCTTCACACAATTCATAGAACACCTACGAGACGGTACCAAAGGAGAAGGCGGGGCCTAATGGATGCCTCTGATCTGTTCTCAAAGTACTTATCATGCAGAGGACAAGTGAGGTAGTTCATGTTTTTTTTACATTACATTAATTAAACTGTAAAAACATAGACTAGGAAGTAAATACTGGATGGAAAGCTGTAGTATTGATAAGCTCTGATGTCACCGGTTGTTTGTCGATCACGCTGCAGCCTCTCCTCCTCGATGTTTCAGGGCAGCGTCTCTGCAAAGGGTCAAAATCGTTTCCTATATCAAGTCCTATATAACATCTTATTACGTCATAGTTGGTTTATAGCAAACAACAGAAACAGAAAATACTCAATTAACAGTGCAATTTGTTTTTAACAATTTATAGCGTGTGTGTTCAGTGTGTGTTCGTGGTAATTCATTGTGGTTTTGCTGACAATAACAAGATACAGTACATCACCACACACACGTCTCGTTAAATGAATCAGCTGTTTTTGTGATGGAACTGTCGAGTGTTTGGCAATTAATCAGGGAACTGCTGACTCAGAAAAACGCTGATACAGCAAAATGCTGAGTTGTGTCTTTTGTTTCCAAAGCTGTAGCAACTGTGCAATCTTTTAGGTTCAGGATGAATCTGTCTTCATATGTGGAGGTAACATCTAGAGACGGTGTGATTTCAATGACTTTACCCTCATAATGAATCCAAAGGAGTGCTTGCAACATCTGCCCTCTGTCTGCTAAACATCTGCTGTACAACACTCTTTATAGTGTGTTCACTGTATGCTGAGTATAAACATGCAATTAGGACATGAAATAAGATGTTGAGGCAGATGATGCCGATTGTTTGATTATTTGTGGAAACACACGCACACAGAAAACCAGATGCTACGATCATTCAGGATTTATTCCAGGAGAAAGGTGAACAAAACACAATCAGTCGCTCTGGCCTGTGTCGTCATGGTAACTCTGATATGTGCACATGATTGTCGAAGGCATCAGATATACAAGCCCCATTAACAGAAAGTCATCGTCGTCGACATCACAGCACAATAAGTGCGTCAGGCAGCGCCCGCTATGAGAGATGAGGGTGTCGTCAGCGTAACGACGGTGCACAAGAAGGGAGTTTGTTGTGGTCACATGCAGAGAGTAAATACAGCCGGCTAACTCAGCAGGCTCTGGACGAGGACACAAACAGGGAGACAGTGGGTCCCACAAAACATCATCAAGAGTTTCAGTCCTGCAAAATACCTCTCAAAGGCAGAGCTTCTCTCTGGCTTCTGATGGATGTCGACAGCAAACCCAAACACGGCTTCTGGCTTCTGGCTTCTGGCATGGCAGTTCTACACTCGATGCTAATGAAAAATGGATTTTGTTTTTGCCAAAGCATTTCATGACAACTCAATGCAACTTGTCCCAAAATACTTCCTTAACTAGTCCTAGAGGTCTAAAAGTGAAAGACAAATCAGATGTACAGTTTTCAGGGTAACGTGCGATGTCGGTACAGGTTCAATATCTGAACGTCTAACGAGACAATACCTTTATTTGTTAATCAGAAGGAGGATGCAAGTGTGTATTTAATATTTTTTTGTATCATTACAATTTGTGCCACATCTTAGCGGAAAAACGTTGGCTTCAAAAGCTGTAAGAGCAATTCTGTTCATGCCAGTCTCGTGCACAGGAACAAACCAGGGAGTCACTTTATTAGGAAGAGTTAGAGCAACTTTCATTGGAATGAGTGGGCATCATCTAGTTCTCTTAACACAGCCATGCCAGTCGGCTTGGGGAGAAGAGCCAATGAGATCCTTCTGCAAACTGTTTGTAGAACTGAAACTCTAATCTTTCATGGACTCAGGCACCTCGACCCGCGTACGTCTTCACATAATACACAGATATTAACAATACAAGGGCATATAGGATTATGCAAACACTCATGGTGACGTTGAATTCTTGAAGCGATTTTTTTGACATGCTTGTGCTCACATCTTTTTGTGACGGTACACTTGCCGGCGTCTTCTGCCTGGTGTTTAAAAAAAAAAAGGTCCAGGGTTGCGTGAGCTCGAAGGCGAAAGAGCGGGCGATAGCAGACCGCGGCCACTCCTCTTCCGTAACAGTGTGTTTCTGAGTTGGTCACAGCTTTGGATTTCTTCCTTTTAAAAATGGCAAAAGAACGTAAGCCTGAGTTCAGTAAACAATGCTTTCAGTAGGACTGACAGTGAGGTGGTGCTGGAACACTGATAGCATCAGACTGCGTTGTGCAGCTCTGCAGAAGGCAGTCATACAGTGCTGGACAGTACATGAAAGCAAACTGCACTGGGGAGTAAAGGGGAGTTTAGCTTTTTTTTTTTTTTTCTTTTTCTTTTTTACAAGAAACATTCCATAGAGAATACAATCAACTTCCCTCATCAAACACACGCCGACTCATCCACTCACACATGCCTGAAGAGCGAAAAACATTTGTAAATATTATCTTGAAAATGATCATTTATATTCACAATCTATTTACATCTTAAACATTTAAATAGTCATTCAGAAGCCTTCGACACAAACGAGAACAGCAGACACAGAAACCACAGAGGGGTTTGATCCCGAACCCTCTGCCTGCCTCACAGCACATTCGTAAACCCCAAAGTCCACACCGACGTGAACGGCACCACATTTAATAAAAAATATCCTTACAATGTTGGCTGATAATCCATCAACATCAAGAGAGAAAAACCTCCGACACCAGTTTCACACGAATGATTGAATCTGTCAAACCTCCCAAACTTTTACCGCCCTGCAACCCGTCTCATCATCTTTCCTTGACTACAACTGCTAATGTTGTTAACTCCGTGTTTCCTTATCCGACATCCGAGAAAAACACTGAAAAAGGATTTAAAAAATGCATAGCAATCAACGTGTTTGAATACATGGTGACAATGAAGAATCAGATTAAGGTGAGAGTTGGATCAAAAAGCCCTTACATGGTTCAGAGTTCCCCTCGGTAACGCAGGTTCACATTAATCAACTGCACAGGTGAGTACGATTCCTCTGAGAAATGTGTAAGACGAGTCAGATTCAATATAGATTTTCTGGAAACAGTGCGGTCGTGCGGTAGAGAGAGGTGACGTAAATCAGTAAGAAACAATAGAGGCTGCACGTTCTGTGTGACGGCTTTAACGTGTGCACGTTTGAGAAGAGATCGTGTCGCCTTCGCTTTCACATCGCGCTCTATCGCACCTCTTAGAATAATAGATTGCCGGGACGACATGCGTCACGTAATTGCCAGCTAAGAGCATCTCCCTGGTGCGATTTCAGCCAATTTGCCTGTCAAGAATCTCAAACTGTCCGTCAGGCTCTGCAGGGACAGGAAGTGTCTGCGTCATCCGTGATGTATGCTGTGTTTGTGTCTGAACTGTGTGTCAAGCCTTTATCAATTACGACAATGTGACATGCACAGACTTGAATAATTGCTGGATTCCTTTAAGCAACTTCAGTTTTCGGGTTCCATGCATGTGGGCTGACTGCAACATGGCTTACTGGGGCGCCTGAATGGAAAGGAAGTAGTAGGAAGTAGTAACAACTGTGCTAGAATGTCTGCTGTGTAAACGGGGTGACAGAGTTTTGTAAAAATGAACACTAGATTCTGGAATACTTAGATTGTACATGCAGTAGCTTTACACAACATCTGGGTTAAACAGATGTGAAGTATGGGACAGAGCTGCAAAAGAAGAGAGGAAGAGAGACAATCTAAACAGAAGAGGAGGGAGACGGCTCACATACGTTGGCATGGTCTTCAAAACAGAACGTCTAAACCTGCTGTTTGTCCAGCTCACACCAAGCTGACATGCCAACAATAAGCAGAAATACAACAGATATTCTTCAGCAGCACTCTGGTGAGAATAGAGGGAAATATCTGTTTCACAAAGGCAGGTGGCAACTCATCGGGTGGGGCATCGTTACCTTCTCTCCGGATGAATTTCAAGCCGGAGTTCAGCCCTTAGCTTGAGTTCACTTGAACAGCTTCATATTTGACTACTTCTGTTGTAACCTATTCATCAAGTCGGATGCACTCTTCATATCTTACACTGCTCTTTGGCTACAATTCACAATAAAGGGATTGGTTGCATCCAATAACCGATGGACAATCTGATATGTGTGAGAGAGCACCCATCGTTGTACGGATCTGCTTTCTGAGGTACAAGCACTGAACCTAAGCTAATATAGTCACGTCTGACTCACAAGAGAGGTCACGTTACACCGAGGCCTGACTTCCACAGAGAGAAAATTAAACTTAACTTAACGTTCAACCATGTCTACATATATTGGCATGAACTGTTAACCACTGTAAAAGGTCATGTGAGAACAATGTCGGGTTAACTCAAAGTCCACTGACCATCAGATTGAGACATCCCTTCAACTTGTTCCCTCCAACAGTATTATTACTTGGGGTTTGCCAATCGTGATCACATAATTACTTTGGCTCTTCACTGCTACAATTACCTGTCGGCCAAAATGTTGTGCAAATGGCATAAAATGAGTCCATGTTGGAGTCTTCTATATTCAAGTCACAACAAACCTGTACTGCAGACACAGCTAACGTCTTCTGTCCCGGATCATTAACAGACATGCCGCAATGCCTGGAACCCCAAATGTGACCTAGACAAACTAAACCAGGAGATTTATTCGCCAGCACACAGTGCAGCTGCAGTGTTCCCTGAGCAGGACTGGAGGGGGGGAGAGGTGAGATCATGGCTTCATTAGAGGGGGGGAACAGCAGCAGGCTTTTCCATTTTGAATTTCGACCAAGGCAAAGTACTCGGAAGAGAACTAAGTGACAGGTAGTTAAATATGCCAAAGATGTTTTTAAAGCAACATAATGTAACGAATAAACTTACAATAATCAGCTTCATAATCGGTTTGATGGAACAATGAAAGGCATATTTTTCTTTACCACTCAGCACCTGTTACTTCTACTATTTAACTAGGAATGACCGGGCTGGAAACCTGAGCGACACTTCACGGCAACAGAAACTGCCTTTGAATTCTCCGTACTGATATTATAAACATGGCGAAAAGACCGAGGAGGAGCTTGATAGAGGAAGTTAGGAAGATAAAAAGAGAGAGGTGAGGTCCACACGTCACTCCGTCACTGTAACACTGTAACTGCTTTCAGTTCGGATGGAGAGACAGCAAGTTGCAATCATGGCTGCTGCTGTTGGTCTCCGCCTTCTGAACTGCCACCGCTAGTAACACAGTAATGAGGTCGACCATGAGCACAAAGGGCGTCACAGTAGGAACAAAAGTCTCTTTGCTTTATGTTAAAACATTATTCCGTTCCTCTCTGTCACAGTCTTGTGTCACTTTTTCCCCCCCTTCATATAATGCTGCAAGTAGTGCGGTACTCTCCACGCTGACCCAGAATCAGAAGCTCCTGCAGTCTGTAATCACCGCTTGTGCCTGCAGAGGTCTCTGTTGCTCAGCGAAAGCTACATTATGTTGCTTTAACAGTTACACGTCAGCCAACTAGAATCTGCTGCTCGAGGCTCCTTCGTTTGGGAAGTACATTGGCAAGCAAATATGGAGACCCAAGTTTCCCAGTAAATATTCAACTATACCATCATCTAAACCTGCTGCAAGTCTCATAGTCTCTGTATGAGCCCTTAAAGGGTCATTGTTATAAAAGTCTCATTGAGTAAGAAAATAATAAACTCAGAAACTTTCAGACAGTAAAGAAGTAAAATGCTCTGACATCCACCCCTATTTTTTTTTTTTTTTTAATAAAGGTCTACAATCTCTATCTCTATCCGTCTGATAAACATAGGTGGGTGGCGGTTAATCTACATCTGAGAACATATCTGACCCTCTCTGTGCAAAATAGATAAAGCACAAGCTCATGTTTCCACATCTCAACAGTCTTATGGTACTTTTAAAGCACTTCTTAAAGCACGCACAAACAGACAAACAAGCCCATACAAAAGGTCTTAATGTTGCTATGTGTAGCGTTTAAACACAAACAGATCATTGTCACCTTAGTTTGCAACATTGGTTTAATGAGCATAACATCACCAGGAGGCCTCTCAATTTAGAGAAATGCTTGCACAATTAATAGCCGTTAACCGGCGTGAGGCAGTGGTGACCGATCGTTCAGCTTATAGTCTTTTTAGAGTAAATACACCAATGTTGCAGTACAAACCTGACAATGACGTGTTTGCTTTGTAAAAACATACACAGAACACCATTAAAACGAACAGCGAAAAGTAAAACATTCCAGTTGCCAACAGTCAAACCCAAGATAAAAAAAAAATAGCTAAATACAGTGGTGAAGGAAAGACCAGATTCAAGAGGGAAGTTGATGTTGACATTGAATGAATGACACAGTGCCACCCGCCCCACCGTGATCCACCAGCAGCTCTGCTCGAGCTCGCAGCAGTGGGCGCCGATTACAGCTGCCCTCACAAACATAATCAATCAGAGAGTCAGTGGCCGTGCTGTTGCTGTGGCGGGAGGAATCCTACTCAGTGTCCTTGTGGGCAGGTGGTGGGTGTACACTATGGCGATCTGTGGTGGGAATCCGGGGTTGGAGTTCAAGTCCTCTGCTCTCCCTCGAGCAGGGCAGGGAACTGTCTGGGGGGCGCATCCAAGAAGAAGAGCAGCGAGGAGAGGGAAGGACGAAACTCTCCTGCCGTCCTTCCTCCCTTTCGGGCTCTGCCTCACAGCGCTGTGGCCTCCCAGCTGGTTCCCCGCGGGACCTGGCGTCACTTGGTTTCTGTGAGCACCGGGGCAGCGACCGCTGAGGGATGTGGTCGGCTCAGATCGGGAGCAGCGGGAGAAGAAGCTGCAGACGCCAGACTGCAGGGAGTGGCTGGTGTGGTAACACCTAGAGAGGTGGCAGCAACTGGATTAGCAGCACATCAAACATTTATGTACTGGAATGGGCAATTTGATAAACAGAAGTTAGCTACGCCGCATAACACTAGCTAACTTTAGTGCCAAAAGTTGATTACAAAGCATCTCCAGGTGACATGTTGTTTTGCAGCGGGAACTTAGTAAAAATGTTTCTTAAATACACACTTCATGGCTTCTTCCATGATCTGATGCTAGTTATTTAGAATACATGGAAAATAAGAAACAGCAATGATCTTCTGCTGAGAAGTTAGCGATAAGAAAACGTACGCCACCTGAACATGCTGAATATAAGATTGTTCTTTTGTTCTTGTGGTGCCACTGATAAGGTTATCTGATACTCACATTCCTTGCGTGGAGCTGTTGAGTTGTTGTCCACTGACAAAGGTTTGCCAGCAGCTGAGTTGGTGCTCTGGCTCTTGGCTGCCTGGCCGGTGTTTTGGCTCTGAGCTGGCTGAATCTGGCCAGCCTGGTCCTGACTCGGGGCCGTCTTGTGTGTCTGGCTCTGCCTGTTCGCTTGGTTGGAGGCGTCCATGCTGCTGCCCATGCTGCTGCCAAGCTGCAGCCGCCTCATGTGGCGAACCACAGCGGTGGCATTGAACGCTTGCTGGAGAGAGAGAAACAGCATATGGAAAAATAAAGAGTATGGAAGAGCAAGAGGTGTATAAAGTGGAGAGGATTAGCTTTACGTTTCTTACACGCAATGAAAACACAGAAGAAATTCATATCAGTAGGCTCTCAAAGTGTATATATCACATGACATATCCGGCTTATATCTGATGTTCTAGTGGGACCAAACAGCAACAAATCATTCAGGGATGTAAACAGATCAGATACCATTCAGTGGAATGAGGGAAGAAACTATCCCAAAAGATTTAGAATTATATATTACAGTTTGTTGTGTTTCCTGTTTTATTTTGTATCTTTGTCCACTTCCTGTCATGTGACTCTTCTGTGGTTCACCTGTGTGTGTGTGTGTGTGCTCTGCCTGGTTCCCCTGCAGCGATCAGCTCCCTGCCTGCCCTTGTTTTCCCTCACCTGCAACTCTTCACCTGATCAGTTCAGGTTGTATTTCAACCCTGTGCTCTGTCCGTCTTTGTAGAAACTCTTTGTGATTGCTTGCTGCCTCAGCTCAGACTTCCAGCTCAATACAGAAGACTGTCAAGTTTTCTAAGAGCTTAGAGGATAACTTCCAACCATATGAAGGGACAGGTGTTTCCACCCAGTGATTCATCTTCAGAACGGGCAGACGGTTGATGCAGGAGTCCCAATGGAGCATATAACAGAGATTTAGAGCCAAAACCACAGATAGAAAACTGCTGTAAACATAATTTACCCTCCATTTGCTTTTGGCAAAGTTCTTTCTGATCTGCCGGCTGACAGACTCATGGATGTTCTTGCAGAGGGCTGTATCCCCGGCGATCCTGACACATGCACAAATTCTCAGTGAGCACTTATGGCTGAACATCAATATCTAAATTGATTTTACTGTCTTATTTTCAGCTTGTTTAACTGTGAATGTGTGTTTCTCACCAGGGGTGCCTGAGCGACTCGTCACATGTGAAACGCTTGGCTGGATCTTTTTCCATCAGATTGCCGATGAAATCCTTGGCTGGAAGAGACATAAGAAGGCCATAAGTCAGGAGTTAATTTAGACAAACAAGCAATGAATTATTATAACTTAGCCAACTAAAAGTTCTCATGACTTAGAAAAATGAAGATAGATGCTGTGATAAAATATATTCACTGCCAGGTTGATCTGCGGATGACCGGCCACACTGTGGGCCATATTTTTGCTGCCATCTGCTGAAAATCTGCTTTTTGTAACAACATCTCTACAGATAAAACGTCTAGGAATTAGTCCCAGCAATGTTTACTATCTGACAAATGACTAGAGTTTTACCACACAGCTGCAAATCATCACCCCCATCAACCAAACCACACACACATCAGAGCCCCGGATGGAGGAATGGGAAGCCCACAAGGTCGAAGGAGAAGACGTGGGAAGGCTCACCTGAGTCTGATATGTCATCCCAGTACGGCGCGTCAAACTCGTAGTCAGCCTTCAGTATTTGTTCAAACAGCTTGGAGTCGTTTTCATCGTAGAACGGAGGATAACCACACAGCCTGCAGACAGGAAGCTCACTCAGTCAGTCCTCAATGATCAACTCATGCGTCAACAATGTTTTATTGAAATTGTTCATTAAGTTTTTTTCTTTTCATTCAATTATTCATACACTCATTGATGCAGTGGGTCGTCAATGAATTGAATCATCTTGTAACATTCTGCTAATCTGTTTATACGTTTTTACAAATATTAGATGAATATTCTAATATTTGTATTAGTCGCTCGTCTCACTGAAGACGATGATGAGCTCTTCTAGGAAAGATGCTATTGGTCTTGACTGCTTTATGGTTTGAAACGTGTATGGTTGTTATTCTTCTTCTGTTGTTTAATAGCGGTTGGTAAATTGTTTTTATGTGCATTACTGTCACCTTCAGGAAACAACAAGGGAAAATTTAAGACACTCATAAACTATTATTTTATTATTTAATGATTAACAGATGACAAAGTGTTTTTTGGTCTCAGTGGTGGTTAATGTAATTCTACACTCACTCACGGCTTCGGTGGGAGTTGGATTCATAACCTTAATTTGGCTAACATGAGATCGCCGCGTCAAAGTGTTGGTGAGCAGAAATTAACTGAAGCTCCAGTCAGAATCTCCATAATGAGCCAACTGAACCAACAGCAGAGCTGTTGCTCAACCAAAAAACTTAATCTGCACCTCATTACTGAAGTTCTGGATGCACCAAGAGATTTTCATAAAAACTCATTAAAATGCCGTTCTCCATCGATACACACGCCGAGAAGAAAAGAAGAAAAAAAGTCAAAAGGAAACGCAACAGGAACACAGGAAGGAAGGTTCTGCCTGCTGTGAAGATATAAAGGCTTTCCCATTTTTTTTTTTTGCTTTCCTTTTTGGTTTAAGACTCACCTGTCATTCAGCTCACACTCCGCTGAACACACACACACACACACACACACACACACATATTCAAGCATACACACCCGGAAGAAGGAAGGAGGGAAGGAAGGCCCGGCCTGGTGTGAAGACATGCTATGTATTGTTTTTCTGCTTTCTTAT
>CAAKHC010000130.1:59939-70580 GCA_901007825.1 Macroramphosus scolopax
CACACACACAAGCACAAATGTGGACAAACAACACAGACATGCAAGAATGCACAAGCGCAAATACACATTCTCACACACACACACACACACACGCTGTGCATCTGTGGGGCGTCGTCACGGCGACAGATCAGATTAGGGCTTGTAGAAGTTAAACTCAAATGAAGTCTCTGAAAAAAAGAGATCAGAATTAATTGCTAATCCTCTCTCTCTCTCTTCAAAGAGGGCAGCCACTCGTTTGGTTTCCGAGGCAGGCATGTCTGGCACTGACAAGAGAGGGCCAAACACACACACACACACACACACACACACACACACACACACACACACACACACACACACACACACACACACACACACACACACACACACACACACACACACACACACACACACACACACACACACACACACAGAGGCACGCACACACAAGCACACGCTGAGAAAGGGAGATCAGCCACCAGGCTGCATGGTTGCATAAGCATTTGCGTAAGGAGAGTATGGCAATCACACAGGAGAACCCACACAGGTTCACACACATGCACTTCCACTTACACACAGATGAAAGGGCAGGAAGGTATACAGATGAAAATGAAAGACACACATGCACACAAATGCACAGGGACACGCATGAACAAAACACAGACACACGCACAAGGTCACAAAAATACACTGTCAAACCACCGGTCTCAAATCCTCCATTAGTAAGCAGGTATTTTAGACACAGCACTCTGATAATGTTGGTTATATTCCAGTCTTTAATCTAAATTACACTCGTCTAACCATATTTACCCTCTGACATTTGGACATGTCATCCAGCAAGGTAAACACAACAGTACAGTTCAGAGCATGTTCGCTGCTCTCTGCAGACAACGTGCCGGTGATGTGTTGACTCTTATAGATGCAACAAGCACCTGCCAGCGATGATGATCCATGAGTGTCCTCGTTCTCAATTTACTGCTCACTACAGAGTGAGCTGCTGAGTGTTATTACGAGCCTTGTCATGGCTGATTGGGACTCTTCTGATGAATGTGTGGGCATGTTCAGTTTCTGATCGACTCCCTCAGCCTCTTGTGTCTGCTGTGACATCTGTCAGAGCGTTATAAATATCCGTCTTGTTGGTTCATGACATTTGGAGACCTTATTTACCCTCTATCATCTCAGAATAATTGGAAACACCTGTGCATAAGGAGAAGTATAGATGCAGAGAGACGTCGCATGTGTATTTCCTTGCGTCTACAATGAGACATTTTTTGTGGGTGATGACGAGACGAAGAGTTCGTTCCAAGGAAAACCAAAACTGTGCTAATATGGTTTCATTTTAAATTTGAGGCCAACAGTGAGGTCAGTCAGAAAACATAGACAAGGTGACGCGTTGCATATCTCAGATTCTGTGCTCACATGTTTATTGTATTAAACTGCAGCTGAATATCTAATAAACCTGACGTCAACTACATACCTCTGTTGTAAGACGAATAAGAAATAGGGGCTGAAACAAGGTCCGTGAAGTGCAAAGTTAACTGTCAGCTACCAAGCTGCTGCTCCGCTGAAATTCAGTTTGTATAATGAGGATGTCGTCTGAAAATATCCCTATAATGACAATTTCAAAATAAAGGCTGTGCATGTAAAATGATCACTCAGACAGAAAGCTAGAAGCAACAGAATCTTTCTAAAGGGCGCAGCTCCATCACATCAGCTGTACTGCGGACTGAATGTTCTTCCCAGACTCTCCTCACTCATTGAAAAGAGCAGACGCAAGGAGAGACGAAAAAAGTCTTCTTTGCAAATGTTTTCTGAGGGAGAAAGTGCAGTGCAGATAACTGGGAATGGCATCTTAACTGTTGACTCCAATGCAAGAATATAAAAGATAAATAATGCCTATTTTCTAAGTCTCTCTATATACACTGTAGTACATATAGACAACAACTGTAAGGACTGTAGGATTGCTGGCCAACGTCAAACGTCAACATTTTTTATTGTCTTCTTCACATCTCTCGAGAAATTGTCATAGTGGCTTAATTTATGACTGCTTTCCCAAAAATATATATTTTTTTTACTGGTATCAACATTCTCTAGAGGAAATACTGGAACTCTATTTATTACATTCCATCTATCTCACGTTGGTCGGCTGATTGGTTGCAGGCAGTCGTATTGCTCTCTCAAGGCCGTGGTTGTGTATCATGGCTGACAGCGAGCCCTTTTATCTCCAAGCGTGCTCACTGGAAGAGATGAAGAGCCATCTACGTCTGCGGACCTGAATAACAAACCTTGATCCTTGAACATTATTTGTTCACATAGATGTTTTTAAGCAGATTACAACAATACTCAGTTTGTGGAAACTGTCATGTAAACACTGTAATTACGCTAATTGCATTAAACTCCTAATCTGTGTATGCATAACCTGATTAACGCAGCTGCAGAGCTGTTCAGATAAAGCTCAATAATTAGATTGTATTTGGGCATTTGCTCTGATTTCCTTAGATGTGAATATGAGCACGCAATGATCAGTTTCATATTTTGTTGTATTTCTTACGCCATATTAAAGCAATTAACATATTAACATGATTAACAGATAACATTATTAATGTGCTACCATACAAATCTTTGCAAGAGAAATTCTAATATCTAATATATATCACTATCATTGGTGTCAGGTTATTGTACATGAATGAAAACATCGTTATGATAGATCTCATTTCTGCCAAAGGATCCCTCTGATGTCCACTACACATTGCTCCTTTAAGAATAGCTTCTCCACAAGAGCTGTTGAGAGTTCACAGATATTCCCCCGGGACAGGAACACGCTGACGTACGCGAGAATCCAGAACGAGCCTGCAGATACTAAAAGAGGTGAAGACAAGACTCATCTGTGCAGAAGAAGCTTCTCCAGCATGCACAAGTCCATTGAAGTCCTTCATCCACTGAAGTGTGTTCCTTCGCCAGACAGCAGTCAGTTCAAGACCTCTGTTGTCACGTACGCCAGCTTCTCTCAGGAGGGTTGCGGACCATCTGTGCAGAGACTCTCCGGTGGTTCAAACCACGCTATTCATCAGCTGTACGAGTAGTTTGTCTTGCAGGTGCTGCAGACCGATGTGTTGTGGCGGTGTTGCAACACGTCCTCTGTGAGCATGTGGTCGATTGGCTGTGAAGCTAAACGACTTCTAAGTCGGTTTATCTTTGCAGAATTAACATTTATGTGACGTGACGAATCTGGAGGGTTTGGGATGACCTATTATTGACCCCGTCATTGGGAACACTTGTGTGGTGATCAGGACATGTTTGCTGCAGCGGTTATCTCGTCGGGGGTGAAAGTTGCATGTTGAGATGTTGCATGATGCATGTTATGCTAAAACAACCTTATGGTTTCTCACGTTCACAAACAGAATGAATTAAATTAATAACACAAATGTGGAATTCGGATAAATGCTGGCTTTGATCGCACCCTTACTGTCAACGCACAAAAAGTGTCAACAAATTTTCACAGCTGTGAGAAAAAGGCTGGCAGCCTGTTAATGTGTCCTGCTGCTTACAAGCTTCCTCGAAATCCATGTGACAACAAAGGACCGCCGTTATTCAGAAGTCGTGATGAAAGCTTTATTTTAAGAGTTAAATATAATACCCTGTATAAAGTTTGATGACAGGATCAGACAGCTGTCTCACTACTACTGTCCACTGGATTTCTTCAAAGTTACTTTATCTGTCCCTGATGTGTTTTTTTTCCCTTCACTAATACTTAATTTCACCACACAAACAGCATCAGTATAAAACCAGAGTCTTATTCGATTGCACCGGTTTTTCGTAGCAGCGCGGACTGATTGCTTCCCTGCGGTCCATCTTACATAAGACCGGCTGGGAACGAGGGGAAACACTGGCAGGCTGCATCGATCTGACGTGCTGCAATTACACTTACAGCATGATCAAAAATTAAATAACTGACATCTCAACACATTCACAACATATTACAGTGGTAATTGAAATGCCACTTTAATGCTGTTACTTCACTTTCTGCCATGATTGCAGCAGCAATGCTGTTTGTGCTGAGATCAAACCTAGTTTTCTTTTTTACTAATTAAAGACCACGATGGTTAATATAAGAGCACATACAGAAGGTTGCGATGAGGCTACTGTGTAGTCGTTAAAGAACTGCAGCCCGGATCAAAAGAGATTCAGAGCTACTCTCTTCTGAGTCTTCTATATTTTAAAGACTTTTCTCCACAGTCTGTCTGTGATTCTCTGTTTGTACGTGCAGGAGCTTGAAGCAGCACTGATGATATTACAGCGAAGCATCAGTGGGAAGAATACAAGCAAGATCCTCTCATAAACTATTAAAACAAAAACATTGATTAATGCAGCATTTATTCCATTTATTTTGAAAGACAATGTTTCAATGAAAACTCTGTATTGCGTGACATGAATATAATTGCATTATCTACATAGTAATGAGATATACAGACCAGGGATGTCAGTGCAATATAAGTGTATTGTTATTCACAATTTATCCCAATCAAAACATCACAAACAAATTTGCTGCTGTGTATACGTTATAAACCTTACATCTCAACCGTTACCTCTGACCCTGTTACTATGGCAACTGGCCCATATTGCATGAACAGATGGTACCTAAAGGCCGAGCGGAAAAAAGAGAAGAAAGCCCCGGTTTCATAAAAAAAAAACGGGCGAGAAGGAATAAGGCAAGGCATGATGAAAATAAAGTGTTAGGGGAGAAGAAAGAGAGATAATAAAAGGAAATGATGACCCCTGTGTGATAGAGATGAGAAATGAGACGTGCAGACAGAGGTGATGTCTTTATCTTTGCAAGATCTAAGACTGGCAAAGGTTCAGTTCCTCTCAAATCCTTTCACTGACTTTCTGTTACAACTTTAAAATGAGTGTCAACACGGCGAAATAAAAACAGGCTGTGCAGTCAAGGTCCCTTAGGATGATGAAAATGTGCTATTAAGTATAGCGATTAGTACATAACTGCAGTATTAAGGTCAATCACTGCCCAGACACAGCACAACCGCAGCCGTGATAGCGAGCCACATCTTTCTCCTACAACTGGAGGGATAATGTGGTGTTATCTCCCTTTAATAATGTCAAGTGAGAATATTTCAAATCACAGTTGGAAACCTTGATGAAAACCAATCAATTCAAATGTAACTTCATAGCTTTAAGTTCTCCGGCCCGCAGCTGGATGGTCTCAAAAAATTCCATTAGTTTCCCTGCACCCAAACACATTACAGGCACAGAACGTCTCCTTGCTTTTAGCCCCGAAACTGTCTGGAAAGTCAAATTATTGAACTTCAAAACGGAACAGGGATTGTCAGTTCCTTCTCACTGGATATTGACATTTGTCTGAGATTTCTGTGGGATCCCCGGGGGAGTCAGAAAGAGGAGTCAGACAGTTCTTATTTATTATTAAATACTGCCAACAGATTATGAGTCACTTTTAAGCACAATATATGATTCCGCTGTCGAACAGACAGACAGCAGTGATCCTGCACTCGCCGAACGATGTGAGTCAACTGTGCAGTCGAACACAAAGTAATCTAACGAAAGGAAGTCCAGAAAATCAAATTATAGGTGCTGATTGTGAACAGGCAAGGCAGGTAATTGCTTGGGGTCCCTAGTCGTTAAGGGGCACCGACGGCTGTCAAACTTTACTCCACAGCCATGTCTCAAAATACACCTAATAATACTAGGGGTGTTCATTCTCTGATTCAAAAGGAAGTAGTTTGGTTTACCAAGTCACAAGAACAAACATCTCGTCTCCCGTCTTCTGACGGCGCTGGCATCAGAATCGAAGGACCCGAAAACACGAGTGGTAATCTGTTGACCCTGAGCCGCAAACATAACAACTGTTGTGTAATCCTCAGCCGTGACTTCCACCTTGAACTTGACTGAAATGTTTCCAGAACGAGTGCCAAACTTCCAGAACAACTTTTCCTGTTATGTAAGCAGCGGTAACCTCGCAGATGAGATTAGCAGGGCACCTATTGGTGAACCGGAGGTGATCCCACCGACGACCATCAAAGCAGAGACGTTACCGACAGAAGAGAAGCCTTGTGGCTGCGTGTTGTTGTGCGTGGGAGAGCGATCGGCTTTTTGTGTGTTTGTTGCTCCGGTTGTTGTCATCTCATCGGAGCTGTCATTGAAATGAAAGTGTGTGTGTGTGTGTGTGTGTGTGTGTGTGTGGTGATGAGTGGGTGAGCAGAGGAATAAGACAAAGTGTGAGACTGAGATTGAATATTCATAGCACAAGTATAAAGTCCTTTAGGAGTACGTCTATTAGTCACGATAAGTTTTATTGGTCATGCATATTTTGATTTAACATTGACAAATATAAACTTTCATTAAAACTTCATATCCACCATAAAACATGAATGTCTGTCGGGATGCGAGCACATTTCATTTATTTATGATACAAAAAATGTTTTTATTTATGATCCTTCTCTTCAAAAGAAAACACTACCAATGATTTATGATTCATAACTATGATGTCATATTTGCTTGATGGGGATCCTACATTTCCCATAATGCAAATGGACCGCAGCTTTTGATTAAACATCTGTCTCGGTCTCCCTCCCGCCCACCTCTTCTAATCCCCACACTTTCTGTTTGCAACACGAGGCTGAGCTCACCACGATGACGATGGTGCCCCTTCATTTACACCAAAGCCCCATACGCAATAAAAAATGGCCGGCTGTCATTCGATTTCAATGAAAGCTGGCACCAAGGGGCATCAGACGTGCTGGCGTCAGCAAGCAGTGCGATAGCAGCGACTTGGGCGACATAAAGTTGGAACTTTATGCAAATTGGGACCGTTGCCGACCAACCTCACCGTAACCAGATCACCTGAATAAATGATCTTCCAGGGAGACAGGCAGGATCTTGGGACTCATCTTCTCAACAGTTATACAGTCAACACCTCCCAAGACAGAAAGCAACAAACATCTACTTACAGCTGCATAATCAGGTAGAGGTGATCCGGACTCTCATAGATGTCTTCCAGTGACACGATGTTTTCATGCTTGATCCTACGAAGCAAAAGGAAAAGTAGAACATGAGTTTAGCTTTTTATTTGGAAACCTTACATCATAGTTTATCGTGCATTACCACAACTAATGCTAATCCTAATCCTGCTACTTAATCCTAATGATTGCCGCTGAATTGCACAAATGTTTCCCATTAAGTTGCTTTCGCATTAATAGACATAACTGGTAATCCAGAGTGTATCTCTGACAGTCTTTTACCCACCAGAAATGTAAAACTTACATGGCTGAGCAGCCTTACTGGAGCAGCTGGAGGGTCACCGGCTCAACAGCACCATCGTGCATATTGACATTTTTAATTTCTCCCTTGACAAATCTTCCACAGATTTTAACCTTTTCCCCCCAAACTCATTTTCATCTTCCCAATTACAGCTCTGCTCATTTCTATGACTTTCATCCCACTTCTCCATGATTATAGCTCTGTGACGAGGCAGTGCATGTTTCTATGTGTGTGTGTGTGTGTGTGTGTGTGCAGGGGAACGTTCGTTATCCTATTATTTCATACCTTGAAGAAGCCCGACTGATTTTGAGTGCGGGTGTGTTGATTAATCATCTTTTGCATTGTGAACAGAGGTAATTCTCTGAGGTCACACACACACACACTCTCTCACAGCGATACACAGGTGAGTACGCCGTGGCAGGCAGGCAATGAAACACAGAGCTGAGGTATGACTCAATCACACACACATATACAGTAGGCGTATGTATTTAAGCCCTGTCTGGGATAATAAAGGGCTGGCAGAAAACAGACTGACTTTAATTTCAATCAATCAATTTTAAGAAAAATAAATCCAGATTAAAGGATGATGAAATAATAATACTTTGTGTAATTGACTGATATGTGGGGATTTTCAGTTGAAATAAAGCAGGAGGTTAGGACTTGTCTTTCTTGTATGTTTCTCTCAACATCGGCCGATTGACTCACAACGCAGTCAAACAAGTCATCTGAGCATATGAACGAAGAAACACAGGAGAGGTTAGTTTTTATCTGGACAGGCACCGTGAGGTCAGGGGACAATACTCATTATCTTTAGGTGGAACAGACAACAGAGTAATTGAGGCCGTCTTATCGAGACCTGTCCTTGGATATGGAGCAGCAGTTTGTTCTTTTCAGAGGAGTCAAACGCAGGGTTTCCTTCACATTATCTGCTCATGCACAGTGACTGAAACCTACAGTAAATGAGATTAAAGAGGTCACGTGATCATTACACGTTCAGCTTCGCCTTGTCAGTTCGTAACAAAGTCTGATCTTTGGCTTTGGTGTTGCTAATAGGGACTGAAGCATTAAAGGGCATGTGTCCACACCTTTCTCACCTTTGGACTGCATCATTAGTAACAGAGAGCCGTGTGCATTCATTGACATTTACCCCAAACTCTTACACTAGTTGTTCCAGCTTTGTGCAGCTGTGCTGTGCTCCGTCATACACAGATGGAAGTTTCAGTCCTGATGTGTGTTTACATATGTCTGATGGATGTGGATCGTGACTTGGGGGCGGGGATTGGACGGAAAAGAGAGGAGATACATAGTTGCCCCGGTAACCAAGGAATTAGGAGGCTCATGAGTGTGTATGTGTGTGTGTGCGCCGTAGCACTCACTTCCGAAGCACAGCTATCTCATTCTCAATGCTGCTTTCTTTCCCCTTCAGAGCCTTTTTGGGGATGCACTTCACCGCAAACATCCGACCAGTCAGCTTCTCCTGGGCTAGGACCACCTCAGAAAAGGCTCCCCTGTAAACACAATCAGAAAGACATGAGTCACAAGAACATTTGTAATTGGTTACTGAGCTTCCACCCTCTGGCGCTCACTTTAAGTACATCAAGTATACAAGAAAACAACATGGAATTTTGTCTTCTTCCATCTTTCTGTCATCACAGTCAATCCTAATGAGTTTGGTGGTCCGATCAGTAACATGAGGTGAGATATCATGAAAACTAGCAAAAAACGTCTGTGTCAAGCTAACGTTATCTCATCACTGATATCTATATGGTCATCCGCACCAGGCAAAGCGTGCCCACGAAGTACAGCGACGCTTCCCCTCAGCAGGCTTCTGGAAGTTCAATAATCAGAAGTGTACTAAAAGTGATGTGCTTTCATGCAGAGGAGACTTAAAGAGACACAAGCTAACCTGACCTAGTGTGAAGCCTACTGACATTTAAAGTGTCAACACATGATGTATGTTATTGTATTATACAACACAAGGGAACAATTCCAGTAAAAGCAGCCTTGTTCATAGGAAAGAACCTAACATGACATATAACCAATCAAATACGCAATATTGTCTCCATGCAACACCTGCCTGCTTCCACAATTTATTTCATTTCACGCCAGAAACCACTTATGTCGGCCCCCTGTTGAAACCTACATTACTCCTTCACTTATCATATATCAGTTGTTTCATTTCGGTGTGACTCTGTGTGCGGCGAGAGCTCAAGAGGAAAAATAAGCTGTTGTGAATGAGTTGATTATTGCATGAACATGCTTGGGGGTGTGTATGCCGTCATCCAGAATGCCCTGGTGCCGGAAGTGTGAAGCACGTTTGACAAGTCTGCCTCCTCCTGCTATACGGCTGCCTCAACTCTTTCTCTCAACAACAGTATGTCACTGCTGTGCCGCCTTGCAGCTCTTGGTCTTGGTGTTTTTTCTCACGCCTCTCAGCCAAAATCTCATTTTCGTCTCACCATCACTTCCCCCTCCTCTCTCTCTCTCTCTCCCGCTCCCCCTTTCTCTTTGTCTCTCATCTCAGGCTTGACACATCTTCTGCTGTGACAAGTGGTTGCCCCTGGTAATGAAGGTGGACTGTCCAGCGACCAATCAGATCACCCCGTTGCCATATGCACACACAGCACCTGTTTGAACCGATGATGATTGTTGTGGGTTTTCGCTGACGTCAACGCGAGACAAAACAAGAGCGCTCGTACACACAAACACACTCGACTCGGCTTTATATTCATAAGCCTCATGGAAACATGTGTGCACCCACAACGGCACAGTCTTTGTGTGGGAAGGTGTCTTGTATCGTCAGTATGTATATGAACTCATATTATTTATATGATTATTCAAAGCAGACATTTATGTGAAAAATGAAAGTTCAACAAAAGTCATCGCCCCGGCAAAGCAGCTAAGATTTATCTCATGTTTTCTGTGCTTATGGTAAAAACAATGTCAATGTATGAGGATGTGATCTTTAACATGTGGAGACGTGCCGATCTCCAGTTAGAAATGATAATAATGGAACCAACGGCAAGAAAAATGGAGTTTCACATCAGCAAAGAAAAGACAGAACATGTGTGTTGAGAGATAAATATGTGAATGGAGGCAGAACGGAGCTTATACACACACATCACAACATCAACAGGAACACACAGTAAGGTACACACACACACACACACACACACACATCCCCATCACAACATCAACAGGAACACACAACAAGATACACACACACACACACACACCCATCACAACATCAACAGGAACACACAGTAAGGTACACACACACACACACACACACACACACACACACACACACACACAGTAAAGGACCTGTGGGGTTAAATTTGAGCTTTTATGACATCTGGAAGCTGCACATAC
>CAAKHC010000132.1:22447-48705 GCA_901007825.1 Macroramphosus scolopax
CCCCCCCCTCCTCTATACTGCCCACACTATTGGAGAGATACTATTGAGAGTCCAGAGTGCATCAATTTGGACCTCAAATGACTTTCAGCAGCCGGCCAAATCCTGACAAGCTTTATGTTCTCCTTAAAAAGAGCCCTTTATCATCAAGAGAAAGGAAGAAAGGATGCGTGATGGAAATAGAGAGAGAGAGAGAGAGAGAGAGAGAGAGAGAGAGAGAGAGAGAGAGAGAGAGAGAGAGAGAGAGAGAGAGAGAGAGAGAGAGAGAGAGGAAAGTCAAAAAGCTAATATCTCGGTGACACCCTTTCTCACACAACAGGGGAAATTTCTGTTCTATAACGGGTTCTGGTTAATTTGAAGTCAATTGGAGAGTTATTAAAAGGATCTGAGTGAGCTGTGCTGAACTTGGTCAAGGGCAACAAACCCACCCTGGTTTCTATATCAAACAATAGCCGCCGTCACCTTGAGGCGAACTTGAAAGTTTATATGATTTGCTTATAAAACTCCTTGCCGTGTGGACTTGTCTGTCGTCGTCGCAGCTGCAGACTCGTCCGCCTGCAGCTCCCTGCTGAATACCTGCTCACATTCTGCAGGTTAAATCCCTCCGTTGAGGATTTGCTTCAGTTGTAGGTATTGTTTTTTTTTGGTTTTATCTCTCAAAGCTTCAACGTTGCCCTTGAAATTACTCTGCCAATATGTATGCAAATGTCAACATCTACTTCCAGGAATTAGATTCATTTCATTTCCCCGTTGTTGTCTCTGCATCCACGTCTGTGGTCCTCAGGTTCACGAGTTTATTGTAACACTGTGCTGCATTACAGCACGATTTACAAATAAGGTCCGGATGAAGGAATAAAGCGGGGCTGCAGAGAAACGGAGGCTCTGATTCAATTTACATGCGGCATCGGAATGTGATGAGCAGATCTCACCGTATCAGCATGTTTCATGTAATCAAATGGTGACACACAGCTGCAGCCGGGGTCGCTTCTCCCAGCAGATGTTAATGGGAACAATGGTCCCAATTCACTTTATAGGCTTTCTTTTTATTTATCTCTAGCTATTCAGAGTGTTTTTAATTATGTATTTGTGCATTACAGCCGAATACAGAAGGTGCAAAAGTAACAATATGAACAATTTCTTATGATAATCAGTTAAATACAAGGTCAAATGTTGCACTGAAGAAAGTTCATTATCATACATTTTACCATTACACAAGGTTCCGACTGCAGTCTGTGCTACAGTAATGTTAAGGTGGGTTTGTATGTGTATAGTTTATAACCACTTCTGTTTTACTGCGACCAGTCGATATGATCGATCTCCTACTTTGCTCTGCAAATATGAAAAAAATTGCAGACACAAGATTCAATCAGCAACAAATTCAAATCGAAGTAAATCAGCGAGAATGGAATCAACACGTTCCCGGAAGGTGGAGGGAACACTTCTAAACATGCTGCAGAGCGTCGCCGGGACATTACCGGAGCAGAATGGGCAATAGAAGGAGGCGATATAGATCCAAGACAAAAACGTTACGGTCATTCTTGCAGGGCGACGCTATTAATGTCAGGATGAAGATGGTGCCATAAAAACACCGTCTCTTCCATCACATTAACAGACAGTCAGGAGACCAAACACAAACACTGATCCTAGGGGGTGACGCCTCATCCCTACCATCATTTCACAATAAAATACACCAACTAGGTTGGCTAAAAAGTGAAGTTGAAGGAAGGTATTTACGACAAAAACGTGCAAAAACATTTGAGTCAACAAGATAATACGGCTTTAAAAAGATTGAGGGTAAATTACTCAACACTTCTGTGAACAATCAGCAAACGCAGCCAAATGTGGGCAACAACAGGCAGTCGGACAGCAGCGGGGACATATTCCAAGGCTGGCACCGGGCTGATCAGCTGGGGGTAGTGTCAGTGGGTAGCTGCATGGCAGCAGGCCTGGCAGCCATGCTGCTCCTTTGATTTGCATATGCAGCCTTCACATCGCATCCCGTCAAAGTTCCACGTGTCTCCTTCGCTCTGCTTCTGTCTCCGCGCTCTTACAGTCCGCGATTATAATTAGACTCTTCCACACAATTAAGTTCAGACTCGAGCGGCGCTGCCAATCGTTTTGTGCAGATTCTCTGCAGATGGCCGGTTGTTTGGTGATCCCGGTCAGCAGTTTGGCTCAAAGCGACGACCGGCCAAATTGTATACGGATAATGAGGAGCTGCAGCATACGACTCTTGTTTCACATTAAGTGCACGAGTCTGAACCAGTGTGCAGTAAAACAAAGCAAACACAAAGATTGAAGGACGATGCAATAAAGAAAATTACTGTAAAGCAGAATAAACACAACATATTGCTTTTGGCTGATTGGTTTCTGAGTGACATTATTGGTGAGACAATTCAATTACAACACAGTGTTACTGTTAATAATCTGTTGACTCAGTCAGAAATGGTATTTGGGACATTTCAGTTGCAGATTAAACTTGTTAAAGATGAAGTATGATAGGAGGAGACGGACCCGGTGTGCAGCTCCTCCTCCTCCTGACTCCTGTAAAGCAAAGGTAGCGCACCACAACTGGAGAACCAAATTATCAGTATTGGTCCACATTTGCATATAAATGAACAGTGGTGAACTGTCAGTGAGAGAGAAGGACTCGGAGAGGGAGAAGTTGGGAGACGCGCGGCGCGCCGGGGGGAGATTAAAGAGACAGATAGAAAAGTTTCGTCAAGTAGTTATAAAACAGGAGGATGATAACTGAGAAGAACAGAGTCTGTGGAAGGAGCGTGATCTTTATGATAAGTGGTCCGAGGCTGCTTCCGCTGTGATTCGGGTGCTAAATCAAGAGAAAAATCAAATGAATGAATCATCAGTCGTTGTTTATTTTTAAACCCTCGTGCTGGTACTAATGTTCGTGCAGGCGACGCCAGTTCCTATTAAAAACAGATCCCAGCGGACCCACGACAGACCAGGACGAAGCCAGGCGGCATCTTCAGCTGCAGATCCCAGACAACAGACACGGATGACGTCAACGCTTATATTCCCTTTTTATCAGTCTACTTCTTCTTCTTTAGTATGTTCTTATCACAATCAAACTGTATTGTACAGCAAATCTCATTTAGGCTTTGAAAAAAAGAATCTGGCTCTGTGTCCTCTGTAGTTCTCTCTCTCCTGAATCAATTGGCATGACAGTTATCATGGTCGTATTTAGATCTGTCTGACATGATGCCCAGTTTCAGAGCTCCCTGGCTGAGGCGGTTTTAACAAACAGAACTTTGAGGGGAGCAGAAGTCGCCTCTCGCTGGTTGGCGTCGGCCATTTCATTCATGTGTGGCTCATTCACAGTTTTACTGACTCGTTTTCAAATGTCTGATCAACCCGCCTTATTGTTTAACCATACGGGGTCACCGCAAGTCTCCAAGACAGATGCTGACACGGGACATTGTACAAGGCAGGCAGCAGTCTAAAATCCTCAGGACCAGGGGTCCACGTGACGAGGTGTCACAGAGGTGGTTCACTATCCACCGGGATGGACTTCACAACAAATTAAAAGCACCGACCAATCAAATCTCTCGGAAGGATCCCGCCCACCGTTTCATTCACAGATTGAATTGTTTTATTTGCTTTTGTTTAACGATGTCTGCTTGTCACAAAGCACTAAAGCCTCGTACTTGTAAAACAATAATCCTGATACTCACTGACTTAAGAGGAAACATCTAACAACCCGATTAGTGGAACGCTCCTCGGTGCTACAGCAATAACAAAGATAGAAATGCTTATTATTCATCGAAACATGTGAAGCATCAGATTCTTCCTCTGATGTTTTTCGGGTTTTCCTTCTTCCTCTTTCAACGAAACATTTGTTGCTCTTCAAATTGTTTGAGTTCTCTCCAATGTAACAGCTTTTTTTTTTTTTTTTTTTTCAGCAAAAATTGCTAGAAATGGTCGATTCTTGGACTGAATTGCAGAAAGAGAAGAATCCATCCAGGTTACGTCCTTCATCGATCTATTTAGAGTGTGATTTTGGGGAGGAAGACCCTGTAAATCCAATTTGCGATTACAAGGACGGCTTGTATCGTGCAGGAAAAGACTCCGTTAGTGCTCAACGTCGTTGATCTTTCATCTGGTTTAACTCATCCTGAGTCTTCATTATAGAGACGTTTACTATTATGGTATGAAGATTGAGGATGAGGTGAATGTATTGACTATAGATTCTACAGCATTACCTCCGAAGGTCGGTGCAGCTCTCAGCCGCAGTCGAAACAAAGACCCATTGAGGTTTCCAGTACACAATCAGCCATTGTTAACAATATACATGTGGATCTCTCTGTAAAACACTGCTCATTTGTTTGCAATCTGCCGCAGGGATTACGGTGGCTTGAGGGATAAAGATGAAGTCACGTATGTGGAGTGGGTTTTAACTAAGGAGGGGAGAGAGAGACGGAGACAGAAAGTTATTAAGAGTCCTTATCTGCATATAGATCCTCGGTTATCTTCGTGGCCTCACAGAACCCGGCCGCCCACCAAACATCTGATAATTACACTTCATTAGAGGAACAGGTAGTGAGGAGGGAAGTGCGGCCGACCACTGAGAGCTGCACAGATAGTGGGAATATGATTATAGGGGCTAGAAAAACAAGGAGTCGCCTTACATGACTCGTGGATGTGGGTGTGTTTGGGGGGGGCAGTTGTAAGTGTGCGTGTGTGTGTGTGTGTGTGTGTGTGTGTGTGTGCGCCTCCACCAGTGTTGGTAAATTTATTCTAGCTCAGGGGTCTGTTTTTATTGCCTTGGTTTAGTGTCACTGGAAGATGCTCATGCCGAGACGCAGAATATAATAAGGGGCTGAGGCGCCGCACACACATCCTCTCGCCTGACGTTCCCCTCCTCGCTGTTTCCTTGCACTATCTCCTTCACATCATATGATGCAGCGGTGTCAGGGCATGAGCAGCAGAATCGCCGGTTAAAGCGGTGCTGCGGCTTAGTGCTGCAGTGAGATTCACAAGAGCAAGTGTGTCCAGATGGAAACGTCCTTTTACAGTATGAGCTTGTTTCAGAGCGGCCGAACAGAATCATTACAGAAGGTGTGACGTCCCCGAGGTGCAGGGAGGGGACGGGGGTGATCCTCTGTGTTTGCGTGTGCCGTCAGCACAGAGAGTGAGAGGTGGGGACTGCAGTATTCCTCCAGTGGGAAGCATTGATTTTCCAGCCCAGCAGGGGGATGTGGGAAATGTCAGCCTCTAATTGAGTTGATAAAACCATTTTGAGTTTCAGACGTAAATATGGTTTTCTGGCCACAAAAGGCCAACGCATTAGACAACTCCCACCGGGAGGTTCGCAAAGAATGGAACACCTCCTTGCTGTGTGTGTGTGTGTGTGTTTGCATGTGCTTGCAAAATGAGATGCTAATTTAATGTTTCTCCGACAGGCTGGTCTGCATGGAGAAAGCAAATGGAAGGCATCAGCTGAATAACATGTTTGTTTAATTGTGATTGCAGAAACAAGCTCATTAGAGTAAATTGTTTTGTTGTTTCAGACGCAAAGTCCTTTCAGGCAAGACTCACCGCTCGGCAGCTACGTTGGTATCGCCTCCGGGCAACTATTTCCAGCTAACTCGACCAGGCTCGTGTCTGAGTAGAAGGTCGGGAGCCGTTTTAAAGCGTCCCTGAGCCATAAATAAACTGTAAAAGATCATCAATGAGTCACACCGATTACATGCACAAGGTGCCAAGAAAGCTCGATCCAAAGTGCTTTGACGTGACGCCTTCAGCTCATCCCACCTGCAGAGTTGTCCGCCGTGCACGTAAAGGAAACATCTCAGAGAATATTCGTATCGTGCATTTGAGAGTTGGATTATGGTTATTGACGATTGGCCAGAAATGTTTCTGCAGACGATCGTCCGTCTTGCAGGGAGGGTCAGGATAGGTGTCAAACAACCGCCAGCTCTGGTGTGAGGTGTTTTTCTGCTACAGTTTTCTTAAACGGTTTGTCTATTCTATAACGTCTCCGGGAGAGACAGAGGGGGAGAGAGAGAGAGAGCGAGAGAAGAGTAAGACAGAGGTCATATCCATTAGAGGCGTGCGGTGTGAATAAAGGAAGGGCTGAATGAAGCCTCCGCTGTCCCTGATCAGCAGATTGGTATGCAGAGAGGGCAAAGACTTACCTGCTGGCTTCAATGGGGAAATCATCCTTGTGTCATTGTCGGGTTTGTTGTCAGGTTTCATATTTAAATGTTCAGAGAAGTGACCACTTCACCGGCTTCACAAATACCAGCTTGTCTGCAGAACGTCCATTATTAACGTTCTTCAGGAAGAACCTTAATTGTTGCATGATCGAGTTAAGAGTTTTATAAAAAAGTGCACGAGAACAGATAAGAGAGTGCACGTGTGCCTGCTTGTATCTATAGGGGCTCTTATTAGGAGTGATAATTAGACAGGCGTTCACACATTACACCCTGCACACACACACACACTTCTATCTGCTCCCATCACGAGCGTATGTCGGCACACACACTCGTGGCAAAGCCCACTGGTAATTAACAGACATAATTAGGCAGACAACCCTTCATATAGGGAACGCACACGCGTGCAAACACGCACACACATTACTTCGCTGGTAATTAAGAGTATTAATTACAAGCATAGCTGTCCCTGTGAGGCTCTGTATCACTCACAGACTGGCACACAGCGGGGTTTTATTACTTTATCTCACCACACCATCACCACCTGACTCTCTCCTACCCGTCTGGTTACACACACACACACACACACACACACACACACACACACACATACTCCCAAATATACGCCTGCCTGATGAACAGACGTTAGTAACAAGTCAGAGACTGATGGCTGGCCATAGGTTAACCCCGGTAGCTTGAGAGATCTGCTCACTAACGAGAGCAGGCCAGTGTGCCTGAGGGGGGGAGGGGGGGGGGGTGCTCTGCCAGATGCCCTCCCTTATTCCCATTAAGCACTTTGTTATACTCAAGCAGCTCAAGGATCCATTTCACAAATGAAGCCAGGAGATATATTTTGCGTCTGCATTGTGTTTGTTAACTTCAGACTGTGTTTGTAAAACGAGCCTCTCTGCTTCCACTAGCCGGGGACGCAGGCCGAACTCTCGGTCCAGTCACAGTTACACGCAGCACATAGAAATAGAAGATTGCTCCGGATTAAAACTGAGAGCCTGAGGACAAATACATGTTAATGAACTAGCCTTGCTTCCTCTGGCAGCTGAGCTGCGGTGCACCCTCAGCACTCGGAGCAGGCTGACATCATTTATGGAGATGTGGTATTATACGCGTCTTTGCCGGATGTCACAGAAATTGCATGTTTGCATATTGCAGGAGAGTTCTTAAGCTGTCGCTACAGGAGTGTGAGCGACCCCAAGATGGTGACGTTCCTCAAACCGTCTCTCTCTCTGTCTTTGTTCCTTTGCAGTGGATGGCTGCACAGACTGGTCAGTGGACTACCTGAAGTACCGGGTGCTGCAGGGGGAGCCGGTGCGGCTAAAGTGCGCTCTGTTCTACGGTTACATCCGAGCCAACTACAGCCAGGCCCAGAGCGTGGGCCTCAGCCTGATGTGGTACCGCAGCTCCGGCCTGGGCCACAGCGACTTCGAGGAGCCCATCTCCTTCGATGGCGTGCGCATGAGCAAGGAGGAAGACGCCATCTGGTTCAGACCTGCTGACCTCCAGGACGTGGGCCTCTACTCCTGCGTACTACGGTAAGATGGAGGGTCAAAAGAGAGAGTGAGGATGCATTTAAAAGTCTGTAGAATCTTCTGTTAGAGATCTCTAGTGACCATATTACACCGTTTCTTATTTATTCTTTTGCAGTCCTTCATTGTGTTTTATCCTATTAATAAAGTGTCAAAATATTTTGAAGTCTCTGATATTCAAATGTTTTTGACTATGAAACCGGTGGGACTAATGATACTCGGTTTCGTATCAAAGAATGAGGCGAATACTTGTGAAATATGACGCTAGCTCAGATTAGCTCCGAACTGATGAAGAGCCAAGCCAGCCCCCAGAGAAACAGTCCCAGCTGCGTCAGAGAAGAGAAGATCATACAGCGAAGGAAATTAACTGGTGTGATTATCAGCCTCCCGCTTGTAACATCATCTCAAATGTTTCATGTCCAAACATCGTGGACAAACATCTAAAATGAATCTGTATGTAGGAAATAAAGCAGGTCACGTTATTTCTCATTAAAAGGTTTCCATTAAACAATCATAGACACTCATCTTAGTTAAATAAAACATACAAACGTGAATTCAGTCTTCTAACGCCACATCTCAGTTGATGCCAAATTAAGTGACTCGTTAAACGGTCATGTTTTTATATGTGTGTGTGTTTGTGTGTGTGTGTGTAGGAGAGAAATCGTAATGAAATAAACTCAGCGGTGATGGGAGACGTATGGACAAGGAGGGATTACTTTAGACTCCTGATGCATGATAAGATAAGATGTATAATTATGTGACAGTAACTTATTAACCTTTCACAGTGGAGAACGTCCCTCAATAATTGGCTCGTTGTAGCTCTTCATTTCCGAGAGTTTTAATAAACTCGGTTAAAGACCTCTTTAAGACCCAGAGAGCCTGGCAGGATCCATCGAGTGTGACCCGGGGGGGGTCGTGTTTGTGTGCAGTGATACTCCAGCCCATAAGGCTTTTCATTACTGCTCTCTGTAGGACTAATCTGGCACCATGTTTTCCAGACGGTGTTTAAAATTAAAATTGTATTTGATCGTTGAGTGTTTTTTCCTCTAACAAGACTTTGCTCTTATTCAAATGACGTGTTTAAAATGCAGAGCCGACTGTGATTCCGGAGAGCACAACAGTTGTACGGAAAAAAAAAGAAAAAAAGTGCACTTACTTTTTGCATTTCTCAGCGTGCTGTTGAGCTGAGGGGATTTCAAACTTCTCAGATACCTTAATCAGAACACTGCGAGAGATTTGCCTCTGAGCTGAAATCAATTGTCTTTTTGTAAGGGAGTAAGCTTTTGAGTCACACATTTTAGCGCATGTGACCCAAACATTCACCCCCCCGAAACTCCCTGCAGGCAAGCAGAGGAGGAAATCTGTCTCTTCTCTGCCCAATTTGGATTCCACGTAGTAGCTCCGGTAGACCTTTTGTTAATCCCAACCTCGAATTATCTGAATTACACCTTTGATTTAATAATAGCAACCCCGAAAATCAATCATGAGCGTAGAGTTGATTTAACACCTCAAGCTGAATTCAATATGCATCATAATGATGTGTTATTACCTCCGACAATCGGTGTGTTGGTCTGTCTGTCCATCAGCTGGATTATGCAGAAGTACTGATCCTCATGAAACTTAACGGAGGGGTGCAGCATGGGCCGAGGATGAAGTCGTTAAATACTGATTCTCATTGACATTGCAGGAGATTGCATTTTTTTTTAAAGTGAAGAAATGAAGCAATATCAAGCATATTTCCTCCTTTCTTCTGTTGTAAGTACATCAAGGCCTGTAATGGTCTCAGTTACAGACTTGCATCGTAGATGAGTGGACTACTGGCCTTGGTGGAGGTCTGCGGCCCTCACAGTGCCCTTCTAGTTAATGCATGTAATTAAAATCCCATTAAGTGCCGGTGGTACTGTATAGCATTTCAGAACGAGTGCACACTGCAGGGGGATGTGTTAAAAAATAAACTATGAATGTGATTCTTTGTTGAACAAGAACTGACATTTACATTTCTGTGTTTGATGGTTGTGCCTGGACTGTGTCATTAGCACACGGGGGAGCAGCATGTGATTGTTACGGCTTTTATACAACAAATGCATGAAAAACCAGCTTTTCTGTGTCGAAATCTAATCGAATTAATCTGACTGTCAGTTCTTCTCCATACGCTCTGTTTATCTCCCTCTCCTCTGCACGCCATCTCCATAGAAGTCTGTAACACTGATTCAGATCCATCAATCCCTCCTCCTCTCTTCATCACCCTCACTCGCGCACCACCACGGCCCCTCTGCTTCACCTGATACATTATTTCCTCATAATTCCACTAATGAGACTGTGTTCTGAAGTGGGTGAAACCATGTGTAATTCCTTCCCGCGATCACATTATCCTACACGCGGGACCATAACGTGTGGAGAATTAGAGCAAACGTGAGCCTGCACACTAATATCCGCAGCGGCTACAGTCAAATGGAATGTGACAGAGGTGAAAGACACCGCAGGACTCTGCGTCGACCCCTGGCTGTCCATCAATCAAGCACCAACACTGACACCTTCCCACAATGCCACAGGCTGCTTGCTGGGAATATTTATGAAGTAGATATGTCTTCTATTGCCTCCTCGGGGACCTGGATTGCTCAGGTGTATATTTCTGATTACCCCCTCATTATTAACAGAGGGAGGGAGAGCTACATGTGTATTGCGGAGTGTGTTTATTCGACAGATTCTATCCGAGTGTACAGTATAAGCCTAAAGCACAGCATCTTCCCACTCCAATCCCTCTGGATAGGAGGCATTGAGTCGATAATGTTAGATTTGAGAACCAAGAGGGCACAGCTAACTTAGATCTTACTTTTGCATCCTACAGCACTTTCTAGATGCCCTTTTAGTCATCGTGCATGCTGCAGAAGTATACCGTACCTTTGTTTCTCCTTCTCCTGCTGCTGCATTCCACAGCTGCACATTGTCTTCCAAGCGTGTGCCTGTGCCCACATCTGTGTTTTATGGCTGCAGGGGGTCAGAAGTGTTTATATGAGAGAGGTGACTCCCTTATTGCTTCCATAACCCGAGCAGATCATATGAAACCCTGTCATTTACAGTGAAAGGGAGCATCTGGCGCGCTGTAAATGTAATGAAATGAAATGAAATGAAAGCGCGTACGGCTCCGCTCACAGTCCTCTGTTCAGCCAACCGAGGGAATGACCGAGCTAGATCACCCAGACTGGCCATAGGTGATGAAAGTACGTAGACTCGTGTCCGTAATTTCTGTTAATGGTTTGGGCTAGCCCCCTTCATAACAGTTAACGCTAACTTAAATGCTACAGCAATCATATTTTAACAGTGTACTTCCAGTTTTGTGGCGACAGCTTGCACACGGCCGTTTCCTGTTCTCAACATGACGAAGCAAACATTCATAAAAGCCCATAAAAAAGGAAACTTGACTTGTCAGCGCATGTCTGACCCTCATCTCCAGACATCACGTCAAAGTGTCATTGAGCAAGACACTGAACTCCTAATTGCTCATGATGAGCTGGTCGACTTCTTGCATGGCAGCTTTCATCAACTGTTTATGAATGTGTCTGTGAATGTGAATGAGGCAACATTGTAAAGCACCTTGAATTAACACTAAGGTAAAGAGGCACGAGATAAATGAGTCTTATTTCCAAATGCAGAATGCAAGCGAGGCCAAACATTACTGCTTGACCTCATTAATGTGCTGGTGAATGAATGGCACCGAATCGCTGCAGCCAGGTTGTCATAGCAACAATGTGGCCCCTTGTAATTAATTAATCCACAACTTTTGAGTGCTGGGGAAGACGATGTAGTCGCAACTGGTGGTTGGCATGGTGATGAGGGCTGTGCAGTATGGTGTTATAGCTCGTGTGAAGGTCAAAAACATCTATTGCTTCATAATCACAACGTTCAGAATAGAAAAATGACAATTCAGTGTGTATTCTGTCTTGTGTAATTTAACATCAGCACTATTTACATCGCAGTGTGGCATATGAGATAAGTAACAATGGACCTTTGTGTCCTCGTGTTGCTGCTCCTCCGCCCACAGGAACTCCACATACTGCATGAAGGTCTCCATGTCTCTGACCGTGGCGGAGAACGACACCAACATGTGCTACAACTCCAACATGAGACGAAGTGAGAAGGCTGAGCTCAGCAAGAGCAAAGACATCCTCTGTGCCGACATCGATGATTACGTTGAGCCTGGCAAAGAGCCGGACATTACCTGGTACAAGGTGAGTGATCATGTTGGTGATGGAAGGCTCATCACTGCTGCTGTGTTGTTTAGTTGACTGGAGGGTAACTGATGCCGTTGGTGTCTGTTCTTTGAGGAGAAGTAATAACAGTGATGTTTTTGGGGAGAAGTAATGAGGAGAGAGTCTGTCTTTGTGATGACACACCCCAGAAATATTCACGACTGTTTTGATATTTTGTTCCAGATCACTTCAACTGATTAAGTGCGGATGCAAATGATCACGATGAATTATACAAGCTGTGTTAACGCGGTGAGCCTCACCATTTGTCGGAAGAGTCATCTAAAGAAAATACCGATTAAAGAGTGGCGAGCAGCCACGGGGATGGCTCTGGTAATGAACACAGAATGTGTGTGAGGAGAAAATTATGCAATGTCACTGTCCGCCCTGCGGAACAGGCGGATGTCCTCCAAATGCTCCTAGTTTAGTCCCTGATCTTATTCGGCTTCTCCTCTCTCACCTGCGCTCCTGACTTTCCCAGGTCAGGCATGGCCCGCAGACAACAAAGTGCCTCCCGGAGAAAGGTTCAGGCCAGACTAATCACAGGCAGATCAGCGGTAGATTAGCTGGCCGGGCTCGACCTCTAGGTTTTTCCAGAATTCAATTACGTTCTGGGTAATGACTGGGAGTGCTGGAACCTCGAGTTATTTGGACCACTGCGGAGCCACGGTGATTGAATTCGAAGGTTGCCGGGAGCAATGGTGGAATGGAATCCGCCGAGCCATCGATGTCCGTGCCAGAGAGCTGAAGATCTTGGAGTCGCTGATACTCGCACACGTGCACAAGCACAGCAACAAATACTTTTATTAGCCCAGCAGAGACTTCTGTAAATAATGTTCAGCGTCCTCCGTGACCTATAGAGTGCTTTTGAATTGAAAAAACTCAGTTCGGTGCAATAAATATAGATCAAATATATATGATAATGGCTAAGCTTCTCGTTTTTACCCTGTGGAGATTTTATGACCACCAAGCTATTTATCCCTCCCACTTCTTCCTGTCTGCACTCAGTGATGTTTTTAAAGCTTTTGTGTCCAGCTCGCACCACTTAAAGTCTCACGGATATAATTGTTTATGATTTACTGTTTATAAAAGGCTTCCAGAAAGGATTTGTCAGTGGTAAGTTTTGCCCGTCCTTCTCCAATGCACAGGAATGCCATCCGAAGCAGTGGCGTGCCAGCGTCATCCAGAAGAGAGACATCCTGTCTTTCCAGGAGGTAAAGGAGGATGATATTGGAAATTACACCTGCGAGGTCCAGTTTGGTGGCTTTGTGGTCCGGAGGACGACTGAACTCACCGTCACTGGTGAGTCCTGAGGAGCATCCTTACAGGAGGAATTCATGTGTCGCAAATCATCTCTGTTGTTTGTGTCAGAGGAATAAATATCTGTTACAATTACTGGAGATGAATGGACGGAAACACACAACATACACACACTCACACGGCTCAGCACTGCAGCAATATCCTGCTGTTGTGTTAATTGCTGGGGGAGGTGGAGGCCTGGCCTCTATCCCTTTTTCTTAGTCAGCACTTTCCAGTCAACCGAGCAGCGTTGAAATATTTAAGGCTATAGGCTGAGCCCCTTCACACAGAGAGCTAAAGAGCCACGACCAAGGTCAGGAGATTTACACTGCGTCTGATACCCCCGCTCTGTCTCTCTCTCTCTCACTCACACACACACACCTGCAAGGTGGGCACATGACATATAAATGCATTATTTATCTATTTCATATAGTAAGTGGACTCCAGGGTGAGAGCTGGGGATTAGGTGCTTGTGAGTTCTTCCGGTAAACGACTCTGATTAGGGTTGATGAAAATGTTAAGTGCATTTCTCTTTTCATTTAGGGAGGGAGCGAGATAGAGGACTGAGGGCCCGTCGAGGCGCTGGGATTTGTGATTTTGGGCTATATAAAAATAAAAATAATCACCAGCCTTTGGTGTGTGTGTGTGTGTGTGTGTGTGTGTGTGTGTGTGTGTGTGTGTGTGTGTGTGTGTGTGTGTGTGTGTGTGTGTGTGTGTGTGTGTGTGTGTGTGTGTGTGTGTGTGTGTGTGTGTGTGTGATTGGTATCTGGTGTGGTGTTTATTTATGTGGCTGGTCATTGCTCTCATGTGATATGAGGACGATGGTAGTGTGAGGTACACGGACGAGCTGCTATCTCTCCCAGATCAAATGGGAAGATACCTCAAGCAGAGTTTGCGGTACTATTTGATAAGTATGAAGCTTCCTGTTTGGCTGCTCAGCTGATTGATGGGCATTTTATTATCAGCGGAGCTCAGGAAGTGAGAGGCAGATTGAAGGTAGATATGCCAGATCTAAATTCATGTATTTTGGTCTATGAACGTTAGCTTTATTTAATAATAGTAATACGTAACTTCTCTGTGGACACAACTTGACACGCACAGTAGAAACAGGTTACCTTCAAGTAACAGAGGATAATTAACATCGATAGCAAATCATTGTTATTCATTTTTTTAATTTATTCATTCATGTATTTATTCATGTATGTCTTTATGTATTTAGTCAGCTAGTTAGCTAGCTAGCTAGCTAGAAGTCAAACAGTTTGCTATTTCGCTAGCTAGTTAGCCAGTTAGCTAGTTAGTTATTTGGAATGTTATTAGCTGATAGCAACGTAGGAACTTTTCCTCCCGGGTTCGCACAAGCAGCAGTATACAGTTGTGTTGATCGTGATATCTTTGTTTTCAGTTTGCTTTGCATTTGTAATCGTAATACATCTTTAATTATGTTATCTAATCCCTAATTATCTAATCCCATGATGATTACATGCTATGTGGAAGTTGCCTGTTTCCTTGCATGTGTGCTAGCCTGTCAGCCTGACCTCGTTTTTGCATAATGATGGCGGTCATACAATCTTTATTTGGTTATAAATATGCATAGCTGGCATCAATGATACAGAGAGACTGAGGGAGGATGTGTGGAGAGAGGGAGCGAAAGAGAGTAGAGAAAGAAAGAGGAAGAAATGCTCAACTAGGGAAATACATCATCTGAACTGCCACTTTATTTCTGTCTATCAGCTACCTGTCAGATGTGTACAGAGTAAAACTGGCTGAACAATCGGATCCACAACGATAAAAAACTATATTGTGAGGGACAATAACCTTTCTGGGTAAGTCCACCTGTCAACAAGAGGCAGATAGCAAGAAGGAAAGAAAGAACTGCTGTAATGTTTCCATTCGTGTGTGCTTGCTATTTTTACAAAAAAATACGTAGTTTAATTCACTATACCCCTGCAACGTGTACATACTGTGCTGTACACATGTGCTTGCACGCCCAGAAGCACAGATATAACCAGTCTGAGGTACATTGAAGCATGTTTCTCACAATGAAACATTAATAAGTCCTCAAAGTAGAGCATGTAATTATACTCGACACCCAGGGTGCAATGCTCTTGTGCTTTAATGCAGCAGGTTGATGTGGGATCCCATTATTCCTTCTCTTCTCACAGTACATGAAATAATTAACATGAAGCACATTTTCGAAAATAAAGACATTCGCTGTCCTCTAGAAAACCGACTCCGTGTGACTCACTCACATTTATTAGACGTCATAAAATCAACAGCTGCAGGAGGTTTTTAAGCATCACAAAAGGGTTTTTTTACTATAAAATGAGAGTGTGATGAGTTCACCTTGACCATCGACCATAGATTATTTCCTTTAATAAACCTACACTATTATCCCGTCAAGTGGGCGTGAGATTATGTATATTTTAACACACGATGTCCAGAGTACATCTGAGATCGGAGCGCTAATGTTGTAGGCTGCTTGGTACAGCACGCAGATGAAGGAGATCATTACGTTTCAACTGATCTTCAGTATAGATACCGGTCTTTGGTTCAACGCTGCCCTGCCGCAAATTAGGTGCCTTCTGTGCTCCTCCATCTGCACCACATAACAGCCTCCATTAGAAGCAGTATAGGAGCTGCAATCTGAACTGAGGTCAGTGTTGTAATAGAGGTTAACTATGGCATAAGCAGCTCACTCAGATCCGACTGATCCAGGAACCTCTTAATCAAGAGCTGATTCTGCGCAGGTTAATAGAAATGTAAAAGAAACAGGGACCTCTTGCCCTGTTTTATGTCCTCTCCGATTTATGTCCGGATGCATTTAAATGTTCTTATCTTCCTCCGAGCTCGTGGTCACAGGCAGGTACAGCCTGTACTGATGGAGTGTGTATGGAGAGAGATCAACAGATGGAAAGCTGTTGTTTTTCTGTCCTCTCCATAGACCTCAGCCATTAACCTCGACCTCCTGTCTGTAAGGAGTACATTTTTGTGTACTCTTATAATTGACTCGCAGCAGCAGCAGGTTTGCTTTTCCCCGCTTCCCCTGAGGAAGGCACGTGTGGTCAGGTTAGTTTACCCCGTTTCTACCTTTAGAAACACCAGAGCCAGCGCCTCGGCTGAAATGTGCAGCGATGATTAATTGATACATGCAAATGTGCCACATCATGTATGCATGCTTGTGTATTTATCTTCTTAAACTATACAGTATACACACACATACCACCAGCGCCCGGTGTGATATGTCTGTTTTTTAATAGCACATCTGAATCATTTCTATTCAATTTTTATGGTTCTCCCAGGTCTCATTCAGCACTGTGATGGTAATTTTACAATGCTATAACACCAGATAAAAGCCCCGTTCGGCTGATATATGCAGCTCCCTCTAAGTTCTGTGGGAAGGAAAATATTATACAGAGAGAGCAGCGAAGGAAGGGAGTGGAAGTGACTGATAACACAAAGGAGAGAGAGAGAAGGGAACAGATAGAAAGAATGAGAAAGATAGAGAGGTTGCTGCTCCTGTATCTTATCTGTATTCCTCGCCAGTGTTTCCCAGCAGAAACCGTGTGTTTAGGACTATAAACAGACTATTATCCTAGTGTTTATCACAGTGCACATTATCGTTTGCCTCTGTCGGACTTACTGTAATGGAGTCGTTTGATTTGATGGATGCCTCGGGCGTGGCTTTCTATCTATTGCTCCCATTATACCTATTGTCTGCCTGCACTCACTGTAGAAATATCTGTGTGTGTGCCTCAGCCTAGCCTGCGAGCATGGTGATTGAGGTTATGGCCAATGTAAATGTACCATTTGGCACGGTGAATTGGAGTTGCAGAGGGCAAGAAAAAAAAATTGAAGGGAAAGGGAGGAATCGTCTGCCTTGCATTACCTGTTATGGAATGTCCAGGGTGAGAGGGGAGATGCTTCAGAAAACCCACTTTATGTGCTGCGAGTGCATGCGGTGTGTGCGTGTGAAAAACAAAATGTAACAGTTGCACGTGGCGTCTGCTTTATTCTCTGCTCACTGTATCAGAATGCAATGCAGCTGGAAGTCTTCAGCCGGCACCGTTCCATTTGCGATTCATCCATCAGCGTTCACAGCAACCTGATTGCCCTTGCCTCTCTGGGCTAGATATCACATTTGAGATAAGGCAATATGCATGTAAGTGTGGCATGTGTGCGTGCGTGTGTGTGTGTGTGTGTTCAAAAAGACAGTGTGTGTGTAATGAGGAGCGAAGGTGCAGGGAGGTGATCCAGGACACCGTCTCATCGCAGTAAAAGGCTCCTTGCAGCTCTTGTACTATAGGGTCACCTTCAGAAGCATGAACGCTTCACAATCTTATAAAATGTTACTGCCCGTGTGCACGTGTGTGAGAAGGACTGTGTCTTTGTGGGATTTATTTATTTATCATTTGGGCCTTCTACTTGGTAATTTCACTGCACAGAATGTTGGAAAGCACAGGGGCAGTCTGCAGAGGACTCTTGTATCCACCCCCTCTGTCTGTGCTCCCTCCCGATCTATAAAGCCGAAGATGGACAGACGGATGGAGAGGCGGTGATTAATGCTGATATTATCCCAGAGAGAGGGGAGAAGGGAAACGAGTGGGGCCAGATAAGATGTGTGCGGTGGGAAAATGAGATGCTTTTTTTTTTCTCTCTCAACTGAAAACCTTCTTCCATCTCTGTCTCTGTGCTTTGGTGTTGTTTGAATTCACTGCGCCGCCTGCAGTGTACCAGGTCTTCACGACCTCAGCTTCATGTCTCCGGGGAGAAGATGATAAAATCACACCTGATATAAGTGTTGGTCCAGCAGTTGACTTTTCGTGACTCCTCCTACACACACACATAAGCACCTGTACACACAAGAGCACATCAATTCCACCCATGAGAGGCCGGTGCACACGCGGTACACTTATCATGTATGTGTGAGATATAGCCTACTGTCTAAAATGTATGGCTGATAGGATTACCAAGGACATCTAAGGGACGTGTAGGTCCACACACTGTCAAACCCTGCAAACGAAGATACTGTATATCCGCCATGAGTCATTCCAACGCTGCGCCTATCGGATGATGATATATACACATCCTGTCTCCTGATTGGATGAGGTTCTTCACCCCCTCTAACCTTTAAGTCTTGTGGAAGTTGTGCAGAGAGAAGAGATGTTATGTTATTGTTCCTGAGACACTAATTATGTCACAATGTTCAGAATATATGTCCACTATTTAGTCTGGTGGAATCCTCTGTGCTCGTCTCCTGAAGGGGGCGGGGCAGTTGGGGAAACCCAGGTGACACAGGAGATGACTCTTCAGTGGGTCGTCTCGTTTCTGAACCGCCATGAATTTACCGAGCGACCGAGTAACTCATGAAATTGTATTATTCGAGGAATAGGGTGGAGCAGGATGGCTCATTAGTTTAGGGTCAACTGCCTCTCTCCTCTAACAATCCCTCTGTCTGCCTGTCTGTCTTCGTCATCTCAAACCCCTCCACCCCTCCTCTTCTCACTGCCCCTTTCTCTTAAGTGTTCTCCAACTCCCTTCATCACTATTCACCAGCTGTCCTCCTCGACTCTAAGCAGACCAGGGTTCACATTGTTTTAATTCAATTAAAACTGACATCAATCTGCATGTGACAAATGAAATTTACATCCCGCACAATTAATCTTGCCTGACCTACCCCACTCCACCCACTCACACACCCTCTGGTCTCTGGTTATTATCATTATCAAGGTCTGGAGAGCCGGAGAGCAGAAGTGAAATTAGAACGCATAATTCTTTCAGAAGCTTTTTTGAAGTATATGTCAGTAATTAAACAGCATTTATCTTTGGCATGCAACGCACATGTGGTAACACTTTAAAAGCCAGCCCATCGGAGGCACCGGGGACACTTCCCGCTGGCCTGAAGGTCGTTCTGCCTGCTAATGCTGCAAAGTATGCAAAGCATGTTCACCAGTAAGGAACCAGTTCATTCAAAAGCTCAAACACACAAGTGTTCAACCCTTTTATCAGTACAAGACGCACCTTGAAGCCGGTAATGGAAATGCAAATGCAAAATGGCATCGGTACTTCACGTGGACAGCCTCCTTTACTCTGCTTTCATCCGTCCTCCCTCTCCAAAATGTTTGTTGTTGTCATCAAAGGCGGTTGTGTGAGAGTGAGTAATATCATTTATTGTGATAATGTAACAGGATGAGTTTGGCGACGCCGTGCTCTAACATCATGAGAGTAGATGCAGGATAGAAATCCCCGGGGACGAGACGCCGCCGCCGCCGGTGGTGAAGTAGAGCCAGTAAATGGAGATGGAACCTTTCGCATGGGTCACCAGGCACAACCTGCAGAACGGATAGTGATGGGCAGGAGGTGGGATGCATGACGTGGATCCTTCAGAGGGATTTCAAGTTCAAACTGGCTGGTGATGAGGAAGAGATGGGCTGCTCATCAAAGAAGACAGAATGGTGGAGTTGACTTCACATTGAGGGACAGCATCCAAATGATGAAAAGATGATGAATTGTAATTCACCACATTTTTCATAACATAACCAGCGACGGCTCAGTTTACTCAGGAAACTAAACACTTAACACTCCCGTGTGAAACCCACCTTTGTCTCAGTCCATAAAGTGTTCTATGACTAATGGTCCGTGCACAGTAGCGGGTAATCATCCACTAAATAGCAGATTGGAATGAGTCACTTTAACAGTCCCACATTCTGTTCGAGAAGACGTATAATCAACATATTCCTCAGTTCTTGGTATAATGGTGGGAACGAGTGCTGAGAAACAGCAGAGCTGAATGAGATGAATCACTGGGAGAGTTTAGTCTGGATGGTGAGGAAACCTACGGTTCACCTCTTCGTCAGAGTCTCTCCGTGACGCGTTGTCCACCCGGACAACCACAGTTTGGGTCATGATGGCACAATGCATGATAGCTGTCATCACTTCTGTCTGTGGCTGGTGCACTGTCGACATCCTCCTGACCAAAATCATTCGTTCATGCGTTGTCTCAGGAAGCAGAAATGGGTCTTGACTCTCTCTCTCTCTCTCTTCCTCTCTATATAAGAGCTACTGCCTCACCGTGCAAGATCCAGAAGCTGAGAAGAAAGGGCACTTTTGTGCCTCATTCTGGGATAATTGGATTTCTAAAAGAAGCATGCATTTGAATTACTGTATGATTTAACCTTAGTTAGCAAGGTGTGAAGGCCTATTTTGGGGAAGCTTGTTGCTTATTATAGAGGTTCATAAGGTGGCTTCTTGAGTGTTTTCCAGGAGGGTCCTCTGTAAAATGAGGCGTAGTTTAGTAGTAAGTCAGCTGGCCTGGAAAACAGCAATTGTCAATTTGACACACTTGATTTTGTTCAATAACGTAAAGGCATTAGATGATTATCTAATTACGTGTCGCCCTTTTTGACACTGATCCTGTTGTGGCCTTTGTTTCTCTGATCTTGCTGCAGCCCCTCACCAGCCATCAAACTGTCCCTCTGCAGAAACCCTCCTCTCTTTATTCTCCTCCACAACAGACAGTGACATCCTACTTTTTCTGGTCCTAAGGCGTTTTCTCAATAGATGGATTTAGCAGCAGTGTAGACAACCACCCTTCCAACTATAATATAAGGTGACGATTAACAACCACGGTGGACAGTTACGGAAAAGGGAGAGAGCACCGATGGGCAGTCTTGGGCATCCTTAACTGTCTAATTTAATTAAGGGTTACAGCGTCTCAAGCGTGTACCGATGTATGCACACAGGTCTTGCCAGATCGACACCATGTGAAATTCATTTGACTATAAAGAGATGTGGTTATGAAAATATTCCCCTGTTTTCAGATTTCCCGTCAACAAACCAGATTGGATCCGACAAGTACACATGAGGCTCAATTACAACAAATGTCCAACACCTTATGTTCTACGGCTCTTATCTGCAGAGTTATAGAGCTTTAAAAATTGATGCAAACCTCACCCGTCCCTCGTCAGTCAGTACTCTAAATCATATGTATAGAGGGCAGTCAATGCCTCTCAGCCCAGCGGTGAAGATACACAGAGGTATACGTGGTGATAAATCAGAGGATTCCTCTTCCTTCACATCCACTTGGTCCTTTGTCAGCCGGTTATGTGTTTCTATGCACACTTACTGCATGTGTGATTGTGTTATGTTAGCCGCTCTTCAACTGCGGTTCAAAGCGTGTGTGATCCTCTTAATGATAGAATATTATAATTGTACCCAAAGGTGACACCTCAGAGAGTGATGGCTGTCAACAGGACATTTTTGGGGGGGTTTTCTCCAGTGAAAGCAAGAAACTCCATAACTGTCATCATTATTTTGTGTCCCTGGTGGAAACTGTATGTCTTCACAGCAGCATTAGTGCCACATCTTTCTCATACATTCCCTCAGCAGCTACTATTGCTGACTGTTCCTGTGCTTGTGCCTCCTTAGTGTAGCTGTGTATGTTTTAGTGCACATCCCTCTGCACCTGTGCATTGCTGTACGTTCATCCCTCTGTGTGTGTGTGTGTGTGTGTGCTGCATGCGTGCATCCATGCGTGTCTGCCCAGCTGTGATAGCTGTAAACCGATGGCGTATATTCTTCTCCACCTGTTTCTCCCTGAAGACAGTTGTTACTTTGGGGCTCGCAGGTGAATGTTTCATTGTTTCTCTCGGCCAAAAGAAGAGTTGATTCTCTACTGCAAAGAAATGCGGCAAAAAGATCGGTGAGATGAAAGCGAAGCCGCTCCCATGTTTCTTCTTTGCAAGAGCGGTGGTTGGCTGATGGTTAGCGGAGCTTCAGGTGGTCTTTGTATACCTGTAGTCAGGTGTGTAGTCATGGTTTGCAGTTTGCAAATGCACTCACACTGAATAATGTTGGTCTCTATCAATCATATTATTTAAAATCAGGACCCAGGATACTGGAATTTTTCTTTAAAAAATGACTCAAAACAGGGTTAAGCCTTCTAAACTGACTCACTGGTTTGTGATGCGTGTCATACCAGGATTTCTCTCCTTCAATTATTTCACACCTACCTCTCCTCCTCTCCCGTTCCTGCTGCCCTTTGGATTCCGTCGCCTTCCTTCTCTTCTGCCTGTCTCCTGTTTCCCGTCCCCTCGCCTGACTTCTTTTGTTGTCACTCCAAAAGAAAGGCCATAGAGATAGATAATTACTTTGGGCCGTGGCTCTATTCTTGTCCTTCTCCCATTTTCTTTATATTCTCTAATATACTCTCTCTCTCTCGCCTCGTTGCTCTCTCCAGCTGTCTCTGTAGTTAATTTTTAAATCTCCTTTCATGAACAATTCTGGCGAGATTAAAGAAACTGTCAGGTATTGTAGTTTCTCTAAATAAACCTCTTGGCTGTAGAACAGTATGGGTTTGAATCCCAGCGAGGTGCAGTCCTTCCTGCAGATGTTTAGCAGTGAATTGGAGCAGGCGTTGTGCTGATTGACTGCATCGCAGCTGACGGCTTCCCACTGACCCCTCCAGCCTTCGGTGGAGCTGTGGGAGCCCTTCAGGTGGAAAAGGCTTGTGGTTTTAATTAGAAAACGAAAGGAAATCTATTAGTGAATGCAGAACAGGCTCAGCGCTGAATAGCTGTTAGTGTCGAGGTAACGGCCGTCATCTTCTGTGTCATTACTGCATTTACAAGTAGACAAGGGACGTGCTGCCTGTTGGGACATCTGACCCATCAGGAGGAGCAGCGTCAATATCAGGAGGGTCTGACAGAGTAAATACACGACTAACTGATCGTTACAGCAGATAAGAGGCATTAGTATTGTTGTATTATAGCATCCAGACATCAGTACTACAGATGGGTACCTGGTACTAATCAGAGTTAAAGCTTACATTATAAAAGACAGTAGAATCGATGAGAGACAGATGTTTCCGTTCGGAGATCGTCACCACAGTCACACACACACACACACACACTGACACACACAAACACACAGGGCGACTGACCCAATACAGTCGATGACGCTCGTTGCCACGGCTGCAACATGGCCTGTTGGGCAGAAACACAAGCAATCTTCCAACACGTTTCAAAATAACGACTCACGATTATACGTAGAATATTATACTTACGTACTAGTTGATCATATGTTGCCCCTTCAACCTCCTCAGGTATGTTATGTTTATTGTATTGTAGAGTATTGTATCATTACTTAATCAGATCCTAATCATGCCCGTCCCTAATCAATATGCCAGCAGACATTTTGGCCTGATAGATTATGAGCCATCATTGGTTTTGATATTTTTGATCAGCGCCTTTCCGACTGTGACATGTCAATAAGTCAACGGGGATTAACCCTTCACCCTCTGGTCTCCTAATACCACTTAGACATTGAGTCACTGTAGCACAAAGGACCCGCGGTTCTACTCCAACCTCTCTCCGGAGGTCTTTACCGGAGGGCTGCACCTCACCTCTCTCTCTCTCCTGAGCACTTCACATTGGAAACGTTTCACCATCCGACTCTTGCAGAGGAAGTTAGTGTTTCTTTCTTTCTTACAATAGGTGTGGACACCGTAACTGGTTTAGAGTTTCGGATAAGAAGCGCCAGCGTGTTTATCTGAAAAGCAAATGACACCTTTAGAGATCGACATGCAAAGCAGGGACGGAACGGGCTCGGGGCTTAGAGACACACACAGAAACAAGTTGGAAATAGGTTTGTTTGACGTTGTTTCACAGGGATTTGTTGACAATAATAAAAAACAATATATAGAAACTGATAATCTCATTCTTTGATGGAAGTGTAAGTCTGTGTTTGTACCGCCTGCACACACACACACACACAGAAATCATGTAATAAGCTATTTCTATACTCATCCCCAAATCTTAATACCCTCCTCTGGTGCCCATGCGGGTGGGTGTGTGTGTGTGTGTGTGAGGCTCCATGACTTTGATAAATAAAAGAGCAGAGAGCTTCCCTCCTAATCATGTTATATTTATGTTTAGGAACAGAGGGAGATGAGAGCTCGGTGCCACAGCCCCGTCCCCGGACCTTCCACTCACTGCTCGCAGAGACACAGCTCAGCTTAGTGTTTACTACTTCCACTGTAAAACATCTGTTGCATCTTTAATGACGGGGACAAACTTTCGATGGGAAATGTTTGTTGAATGATTAATTCAACGAGTCTCGCTTGTAGAGCAGAATATTTGTTTAACAATCAGTGGAGGTTCATGCGAGGATGGCCTTGTTTCTAAAAAAGCGCCTACTTTTCACTTTTCATCCGACTCGACTGAATGCGTCTTACCGTAATGCAGGATGTGTGTGTGTGTGTGTGTGTGTGTGTGTGTGTGTGTGTGTTTAATTGCCACGGTGACTCATCAGATTCATGAAGCAGATGCGGACGGGCCCGCGCATACTGTATTCCTAAATGCTTCTGCTAATGTGCACACTCTTCCACACGCCTCCGTCACGTGGCATCTGCGCTGCCTCGCCGGGACGGCGTGTTACATAATTAGCACCCAATTAACACTCAATTAGGGAACCTGTGTTGAGAGGGTGGGGACAGACTGCCTTCAGAGGCTTCAGAAATCACATCTGAGCCTCACTCACCACCTGGCCTGCTGAGAACAGACTGTGACACTTGCAAAATTACGTATAGCTCATTCCTCTCTGTCCATGTCTGACTGTTATATAACATACAACAACTGAAACAGAATGTTTGCTGGTGTTTAGCATCCCCCCCCCGATGGAAGGAAGGAATGTTGATGTGTTCCAGTTTGGACAATGTCAAAATGTCCTTTATGCTGTTTCAGCAAAAAAGCTGGGCAGTTTGAGCCGGTGCTCGTCTCAGCTCATCTCACTTCAGGGTCTGATAGGGACACACAGGGCACCCGTTGGAGTCTGCATGGGACGCAACTGACTGTCCACTGACTCCAGCAACAAGCCTGTCACGTCATCATCAGACACTCAGTGCTGTGACTGCATGCATCCACTTAGATCCACGATCTTTCTCTCAACAGAACTACTTGTCAACATAAACACTCGCGGTCCCCCGTTGCGGCCTTGACTGAATGTTGCACATCAGAAACTCATTGATGGAAAGAGGGAATTGATCACCTTCGTTGAACCCATCTACGACCCCGACCCGCCACCTTATATGGAGTTTCTTGCTATTTATTGACGTCAAAGGCCGAGTGTGTCTTATATTGAGTTGTGTGGGTTAACAGAGTTATTTGAAAGGCTGTTGTTGTTGTTGTTGTTGTTGGAGAGTCCAGAGCATGTTGGTCGTCCCTGATACACACACGGACTAAAGTAATGAAGAGAAACTAGAAAGAATGTTGTGCTCCGTGTGAATCCGTCTGGGACGAGGCGAAATGTGAAAGTCCTCCGTGATGTGTCAGCCAAACAGGAAACACAATGTCATCTGGAAGATACCTCGCTGTCGAGGAAAATACATTCCCCTGTCCCTCAATCCTTGTTTGCAGTCAAGTATTGTTGTTACTGTCTCTTTGCTGTCAACAGTGAACCACCGGCCCGATACAAGACTCTTTTCTCCTTAAACGTCTTCGCAAAAGTCAACACCAGGAAACAAGAGATTACAGAGACAGAACAGACGGCGCATCGAGTCAACAGGGCGAGCGAGTCCTTGTTGTCCCAGACTCTTTCTGTATTATACAGCCCCGACTGAAATAAGCGAGCGAAAACATCCGCTGCTAAAAGAGAACAATGTTTCCTGTTTGAAAAGCACCAAACACCAACCATGAAGAGGAAAGTCTCTTCTCTGCATACTTCTCCTCTCTTTCATAAACTCAAACAGCAAAGATACTTCTATCTCCTCACCTCTCAAACTTCCTATCTATTTTTTGCACACAAGCCAACCCAGCACACACACACCTCCACACCTCTGGTGGGGTGGGGCTCTTTATTTCATTAACAGTCATTTGCACGCCAAAATCCATTATGCCAACCTTCTGTTCTCGTGCACCCGAGCATGACAGCTAACGTGCGGAACAAATCCCCCCCCCCCCCCCCCCCCCCCCCCCCCCCCCCCCCCCCCTCCCCCCCCCCCCCCCCCA
>CAAKHC010000135.1:0-14618 GCA_901007825.1 Macroramphosus scolopax
CAACTGATTACTAACAAATCCATAACCTTCTTCTAACGTTACTGAAATCTGATCACAGATATTTTATTTTCCACCAACAGTGAAACCTCACACAGACACAGACAAAGACACACACACACACACACACACACACAGAGAGAGAGAGATACACTGTAAGACAACAGCCTGCAGGGGGCGCTGTATGAAAGCGGATCATAATTTGGATTCATTGGTGTCCTGTTTGTGAACACTGCCCTCTGTCTGTAGATCTTAGTTAGAGCTGTTTCCTTCTTCCTTCTGAGACCATGATTTTAAAAAATATGATGCACTGCTGTTTTATTTCCTGTAGGATACATTGTCTTGGAGGACAACAGTCCTCTGTCTAAAGTGCTGGAGGATAAGAGGCTCCCGGTGACTCTGTTCCGGACACTTCCAGCAGACAACCATGGTACAACAACTCTCATTGTATTAGGTCTGCGCTCAAAACAAGAGGGTTATTGATACATATTTAAGATATTGGTTACATAAATATAGTCACATAGACTTCTCTCTGAGTGCCTTTTATCAAGTAATTAATTGATTGAACTTTATAACCGAAGCAGTAATTTTTCTATTCGGTGATTAGAGCATTAGTGTGAGTCGTTCCCGCCCTCCAGGACCAGGGCAAAGTGCTCTGTCAGAGTATAGTTGTGTTGTTTGTTGGTGTGTTGTTCAGATGAGTATGTGGACAAGCAACTGACTATGTTCAACCTGTTTTGCTTTCCTTAGATCTACACCTGAAATTGTGCTTGCCTCAGGGTTATGAAGCCAACTTGCACCCTCTCCTCATCATTGTGTGAGTTACCCTGCACAGGCATGAACCTGTTTCGCAAGCCATGACCCCTCGCCTTCCTAACAGCTGTTACTCTTCTGGCTAATCTTGTCTGTCTTGTCACTCAGAGATGGCCTACCTGGTCATCAGCTGGCGACAGAGGAATTTGCCCTCGACTGGCCCCAAGTCCTCTCCAGCACGCACAACGTGGCCTTGGCTTGGGTGGATGGCAGGAGTGGGGTCGGCCTTGGACAGAAGACCCCCGCTGCGGATCCACAAAAGCTCGCCTCACTTAGAGTCAAAGATCATTTGGAAGTTGCAGAGTGAGTGCAGTTATGTAACAGGATTGGGTGATATGTGAGAGTAATGCCTGTGGATTTATCAACTTTATGATGTTTCCACAGATTGTTAATGAAGCTGCCTTACATTGATGATCACCGCATGGCCCTCTATGGCAAGGTTGAAGCTATAACCAAATAAATTCAGCAACTCAGTATTCCCAATGAAGCTTCCTAGTAAGCTCGAGCGCTCTTTGTGTGTTTTAGCACTTTCTTGTTTCACCCTGCAGGCATTTGGTGGATACTTAACTCTCAAGATGTTAGCTGCAACAGATAAGCTCTTTCAATGCACCGCCGCTGTGTCTCCAGTAACTGACTTCAGGCTTTATAGTGAGTCATGCTCATGTCATCAACTATTCACAAGATAAAGACGTGGAAATCTTAATGAAACTTGGAGACTGTTCAGATATTAAGGGTTACTGTCTGTTTTCAGGTGCCGCATTCTCAGAGAGGTATTTTGGCCTTCCAGCAAAGGAGGAGCATGTTTACTCGGTGAGGCTCTAAAGGCCAACGTCTGGTCTGAACTATTCAGGTTTAAATGTTTTTCACTCATTAACACTGTTGTGTATGGAGACTAAATTGCAACATGAATACTTTAAATTAATGCAGTCCAGTGCAACAGCTCTGCAATATATCCCATATTCATGATAGTTAAAACGTTTCTTTGATTTATTCAGTATCACACGATACACTACAACATTATGTTTAACATTAAATATTGAAGCTTAAAACCTTGATTAAGGTTGCATTTTTGTACAAGGCTGTTGTACCGGACTTCATTGCCTTTGGCCAGGTATCAAAGAAGCAACTCATATTGCAGTGGTATATCTTTTCAGACTGCCTCTTTGCTGGAGGAGGTTAGCAAGCTGAAAGATGAGAACTTTCTTCTTCTACATGGAACTGCAGATGGTACAGTTTTGTTCAATTTGAGAGTTTTAGAGTTTATTTTCCCTGCTTGAATTCATATATTTGTGTATCTCTATGTGTGTTCGGCCAAAGAGAGGGTTCATTTCCAGCACAGTGCTGAGCTCCTGAGCCGGCTGGTGAAGGTGGACGCAAACTACTCCCTGCAGCTGTACCCAGACGAGGGACACATCTTGAGGGAGCCACGCAGCATCCAGCACTTCCAACGGACAGTGGTGAACTACTTCCAATCCTGTTTGAAGCACAGCGTCCACTTAGATCCCGTGGAGGACGAGGAGGAAGAGGATGACTGAACCCAGAGTTACCCTCCCCTTCTTCTGGAGGGACTCTCTTAGAACTGTTAGACATTTTAAGCATCTCCTTGGGTCAGATAACCAGGCAAAAGAGTACAGGAGTGGGGACCAAGAAATCAAATCACCTCATCCAACTTCTGGAAAATTTGAACTTTACATCTTGTTGCACACAATTATTTATTCTGTGTATTCTATGCTTGTGGCCCTGTTTGTTTACAAAATTAATTCTGAGGGTGTGTACTCGTGCGCTGCAGATTCTGCCAGAAGTTTACTACGATTTTAAAACATACATGTCTTAATGGCTGCATGACGTGGAGTAGATTCTATTTTCTGTGATTTGTGGCTCTAAATCTTGCACATCAGGATTGAGATTGCAAAATCTACCAACATTATTCCCAATAATGTCATGAGAGTACTCAGTGTCAGCGTTAACTTTTGATGACAGAGATTATCCTTACAGGTTTTCAGAAGAGAACAGCTCAGTTTACAGGATCACATTCGGATCTATGCAGATTCTAGTCAAAGATTTAAAATAAATGGGACAATGCAAGGCAATTTAAACATTTGAGATGAAGTGCAGGCTGTTCATGAGGACCAGCCCTATTGGTCACGGGCCAGTACATTGTCTCCACAATCTTTTGGATGTCATTGTAAAATCAGAGTTATTATAGGTCTTTTGTACAGTGTGTTCCCGCCTTCGATAAAACAGCATATGGATCGTGTGCCAAATACATTTTGTGGACTTCACCCACTGGGTTTATTACTGTGATTAATAATACATGTTCAACTGAGACTATTTACACCACAAGCTCTGATCCAAGAGGGACTGCAAGAACAAGGAAACATACATGTCCACATATGTATGTGTCAATCCACATTGCACGTCTGTTTTGAAACGTGTGTTCATTTTAATCTTCTCTTCTAGTGGATATTGTTTCTGTTGAAAAACTGTTGAGCCACAAAAGCTGTGGGCTTCACCATCAGATGATCAACCAAACCATTCTAAAGAATTGCATGCAGTTGTTCTGAAAAAGGAATGCCCTTAACCTCGAACGACAAGCTACTCCTCTTTTCTTCCAACGATCAAATGAAATAAAGATGGAACTTCTCCTTTTACAGCAGAAATGTATTTGAGTCTATTCATTAATCACCATGGCTGTATTCTAACAGAGCCATTTGAAGGGAAGAATGGAACATAAAACTTAAAGAAAACTGACTTATACTGAAACATTATCTAAATGTCTTCAAAGATAAGGGTATTTGGTATTAGGCTTTGTACTTTGTATCTGCCAATACTGACTGATTCTAAGTAACATATGCTGATATTGAATGTCAACAATCTGCAAATACTAATATAAAATAATACATAAGCAACTAAAATAGACTTCAAGGATATTGATTAAAAACAATTAGTGTAGATGAGATCCTTTCTGAATAGACAGTTGTAACCGATAGTTTATCGCAATCATCAGTCTACATTTAGGTGTGTTGTAACTGTATTTAATTGAGGTTCATCAAGCACATTTAAGTCCATTTTGATCAGGGTTCCGACAAGAAAAACAAATTCAACTGATGAAAGTCGTCTTATCTTGTTGTACTTTAGTTTTATGATTGAGGTGCAATACTACTTCAGATCAACAATAAAAGAATGAAACCATGGGGCCAATGAACAGCAGTGCAACTATGGTGATATTAATTTCCATTCCACTCAGCAAAATATACAGCATCACATCAAATACATGAATACGCACTATAGTATCCATTTCCTTTTAAATGTAAAAGTAAAAAAAAACCGAATTAAATACCTGAGTTACAAAGAACACAGAGGTAATCTATTCAGCCTGAATCTTTCTGATGTAAAAATCTGAAGGATGCTACTTTATTTCTAACGCAGCGTTTATGTGAATGCCTTTTTCAACTGTACTGTAATACAACTCAGTGCAAACCTTTGTCATTATATACAATATATTACAGATTTCTAAAGTTAGCTAGTTTTTGAAGGCTTGATCTTGAACAGATCCTGGTGTTCAGCCATCGTCATAGACATAGGGCGGGCCTCTATCCAATAAGCGTACACTGAACAGCCATCTAGCCAATAATATCCTTTTTACGTCATGGCAACGATCCGGTCCATTGTCCAATCAACAAGGCTGCTACTCGTGGGCCTGAATCCCTCTTCAACCTTCTGCAGGGGCACCTTCAAGCAGGCAGCTCCCGGTTCACTGACAGCAGTTTCTTCAGTTGTAAAGAATAAGTGGAAATAACACTTTTACGCAGACACGATGTCTTTCCTGACAGTCAGTAGGCTAGCACCTAAACTCCTCAATTCAAAGGTAAGTGAACTAGACAAGGTCTCGATGTCACTTTCCTCAGTCAGAGCATTGGACGTTACCCCGATTGCTAATATTGGGTTAGCCGGCTAACGAAGTGGTGGCAAGCTAGTTAACATTACCGAGCTTTTCTGTGTCAACCACATTATGGAGCGTCGTTAATCGATGTTGTGGCTAATATTAGCTAACATACTACGAAGAGTTTAAATATGTGTATATATTGCCAATTGTAGTTTCCATAGTAATGATAAAACGTTGTGCAACTTGACGGTTAACGTTAGCATAGGTGTTCCTCATGCTGGCCTCTTATTGTCACAGCCTGGACATGTTTCTTCAACTAACGCTGACTGGTGGCCAGACCCGGGCTCAATTGGTTTGAAGGCACTGGTGTACCTATTACGTACCTATTATTTGTTATTAACCAAAACGTAACATTTTGATTGTTTTAAATGCGGTCGCTTTGAAATTCACCCACAAGTTTAGTTCTTAGCCACCCCGTTGACCTTCACATTAAGATATCTGACAATTGTCTAACGTCAGGTAATTTGATGAGATCTTAAAATGTGTCTTGTGTTCTTTAACATGAAAAGGTTATTCAGCACTGCTGGGGATGCTTTCAAAGGTGGATTCAGACGGGTGATATCAGCCTAATTATCTAATTGCAGTTGGCAGGGTTTCCCATTTTAGATTTTGAGTTGACAATGTGAATTGCTGGCAATGATAGAAATTTACCACCTCTAAGGTTAAGGCACTTTTGAAATTTACCACCTTTCTGCTTAAAGTACTTCTGTCAATCAGTCATGAAGTAAATTGCCTCTCCATGCAGACTGTAACCTTCCAGTGACTCTAACCTAATGTCTTACTCCACTGACCCCTCAATCTACTTAACGACTACTTAATTTAGCTCATATCAAGTTATCACAACTGAAGACTTCATAAATCCTATGCGATAATCTTCCCTTCAAACAATCAATCAGTGACTAAATGGTCTCCTTCATTGAACCCTGTACAGACTGAGGTATCTTGCTCAAGGACACTTCAACACTGTCTCCAGAGGAGCAGGGGATCAAACTGATAAACTTCTGATTCCAGGATGGCCACTCTGCTGCCTGCGTCCCCTAATCTGCACAGCTAACTTGCGTCAACCTCACATTTTCTCTCTTATCAGCTGTAATCTTTGCCCTGGATGTTTTCACTATGCTTTTTTGTTAGGTAACATTCTGTTGCCATAAAATGTCATCAGTCTGAAATATGACTGAAAATCATGTGACATCCTTATTATGATCAAAAACAGTTTACCTGAGGGTGTCCCATATTTTCCTAGCCTGAGAGAAGCATGTTACTGAAGTAAACATATTTGATTTGTCTAATCATGCTTTTTAAAAGAGCAGAAAAAAAATATTGGATTGGATATAATGATTCTTCCTCCAGCATTTTTCTGAATTTATAGTTTTAAAGAAATTCATAGTTGCACATCTATAGCATTTAAGGTATGCGCCACATTTTTGTGTGTTTCTTCTAAACAAAGTCTCTGGGTTCACTTTTCTGCCATGTATTTGCTCAACATGCTCCTCCCAGGCCTGTTAAAACATGGATGGACTGAGGTGTAACCAGTACTCCATATTTAAGACCCTGAGCTGTTACATAATCACCTCTCGGCTGTGTTGTGTGTTTGTGGTGACATGTGATCCTACCTTTTGTTTTGGGAGCCTTGTCAGTCCATTATCCACTCCCACCAGTAGTGGTGGTTATGATGAGGGGATCCCAATGGGACCACAGCCACCTGTTGCCAACACTCCTCCCTCGCCCATTCAGAATTTTAAATAAACTGACATAGGAAGTCCCACGCAGCAGGCATGAATTCTTACTATAATCACATCTACCAACATGGGTTTTTCAGTGGCCGATGTCAATATTTTGAGAGCAGAGAGGCTGATTGTAGAGATGTAAACCTAATAATCATGCTGCTTTCAATTTATAAAAAGGCAAGCGATTGCAGAACTTAAATGGACATTTAAGACTCAGTCCAGACACTTTTTGTTAATAAACAACTTAAGCAGAATCATTAGCCAATGCTGATCATCTACAAAAATCGTCTGGCCAATTAGTTGGTCTTCCATTAGTGTGTGGCATGTGTTTCTTTATTGGTACTTACAAATTTGGCAGAAGGTTAAGAAATTGTCACTAAACACAAATTAAACTTAACAACTCAGCAAAAAGACGACAAGATGGGCTAGCATCCCGTTGATGACTTTAAGAAAAGATGATCAAGGGAATTTCGCTGAGTGGTCTTCAATATAAGTAAGGAAAGATTGAGAATTTAAGTGATTAATCGCTAACATTAAGCATGTACTGCAGTTTATTAAATGTTCATAGTCGGAGCACAAAACACAATGGTTAGAAATAATCTGCAATCATCATTTGAAGAGCAGGAAAATGTTGGTCGCTAGATGTTAAATTGTTTCAGATTGGATTTTATTATCGAATGACTTAAGGAAAATTGATTTGAAATCTTTCTTAAGGAAAGTTCTCTTTATTTGACAATGTTGGAAGGTAATTTCAGAGTGAGTTATTGTTGTAGTGTTTTATATTTGGAACATTATGTAATCCGAGCTGCAACGAGTTCTCAGTTGCTGCATAAGAAGCATTTGAACTCATAGTGTTTTATTTATTTGTTCCACAGAATGCCACCTTCCTTTTGGCTGCCAGAAATGCCAGTGCATCCACAACAGTAGGTTCACTCTGTTCACTTGCAGTTCAGCTTGCTGCCTAATTCTTCCCAGATTATCATCCTGTAATATAAGTGATAATTCATCTGAAGCATATGGAGAGGGCACTGCTTGTCGCTGTGTATTCGTTTCAGGATTAGTAGAACATTGTGACCTTTGTGGAGCTTCAGATAAATATTTTTCCTAAATGTTAACATAAAGTCTGTTTAGTTAACCCCACTTCACATTAAATGAATTTGTTTTATTTTGAGACTGGATATGAAATAAAAGGCATTGTTGATTAAATATTGTGTTTTTACAGAATCTGAAAGATGTTCTGTCAGACCTCGTCCCTAAAGAACAGACCAGGATCAAGAGCTTTAAACAGCAGTATGGCAAAACCAATATAGGACAGATTAATGTGGACATGGTGAGTACCTCTTCATAAACCAGATTGTTACATTATGTTTCAAGGGATCAGAATGAAATATTAAAAACCTTGCAAGTTTCCAGTTTACTTTGGTGATTTATGAATGAGCACATAGGCCATCGTCTAGGATGCAGATTAGACGTGGCATTATAGCCTACCTAATCTATCCAGGCCTGCCGGGCCCTATTTACTTCCTCCAGACGTCACAATATGAAGCTGCACTGCTTCCTGAATCCATTTAAGCTGAGCAACAGAAAACCTAGCTGAACATTTCGATCTCTTTTGCACTTTACAACAAATTATCATTCATACAACAACATGCATGTCAGTACATGTTATTACATACACAAAATAATGCTTATGTTTTCCTCTACAGGTCTATGGTGGTATGAGGGGGATGAAGGGTCTGGTTTATGAAACCTCTGTGCTGGATCCTGATGAGGTCAGTAGGCTGATATGCTAAAGAGGCACAAAGCATCAAGATAGTACACTCGCAGTGGTTTTATATGTTGAACACCACCTCGATTACTTTCTCACTTGAGCTGAGAGCTTTCTATGAAGAGGGTCATATCTGGCATAGATCATGTTCCCATCTCCCACACTGCAACGATTATTTTCACTCTCAATTGACCTGAGGGTAAGTCTTTTAAATGAATGGTTTAGTCCATGCATAGTGTCAGAAAGTAGTGAAAAAATGCCCATCACTGTCTGACTTATAGTGTAAAGAAGTTATTCATTTTATTACCACATAAAACAAAGAAAACCATGAAATCGTCACAAAAAGAAAGAAATTACTTTATTCATTCATTCATTAAGGTCAAAACATTCTACGATTCGTTTTCATCATTTAGTAGTTCATCTTGACTTTTAATTTTTTTATATCATATATCCTCATAGGGCATCCGTTTCCGGGGCTACAGCATTCCAGAGTGTCAGAAGTTGCTGCCCAAAGCTCCAGGAGGTGATGAGCCGTTGCCCGAAGGTCTTTTCTGGCTGCTGATCACAGGACAGGTGCCCACTGAGGAGCAAGTGAGTTGGGACCTCTTAACCCTTTCGACTTTTGATATTCCGAAGTTTTTATGAAATACATTTTTTTTCTACATAATCTGAATTGATGCTTTTGCTTCCAAAACAAAATATGGTCTCCTTTTAATTTGTGTAAATTGAGAGTTAATGAAGTTACTACTTAGTCGGTAAGCTTTTCTGTGTCACACCTCGTCAAAGATTCTAATCATGTATCACGTATTCTCCTGTTCGTCAGGTGAACTGGGTGTCCAAAGAATGGGCAAAGAGAGCAGCACTGCCCTCCCACGTTGTCACCATGCTGGATAATTTCCCTACAAACCTGCACCCCATGTCTCAGTTCAGTGCCGCCATCACAGCTCTGAACAGCGAGAGCAGTTTCGCACGGGCCTACTCTGAAGGTGTCCACAAGTCAAAGTACTGGGAGGTGAGTTTCCATCTGGACACAAGAGAACCATCATCGTAATGATGAAGGATGTTGGTCCACAGCAAAATATCTGAAAGTAGTAGTTGGACTATGACATGGAATTTAAAACAAACATTTATGTTCCTCGGATGGTGAATCGGATTTATATCCATTCAACCATCTTTATATTTTGAACCACATAAATTTCACAAAGCTAATCTGGTGTTATGTACTTCTACTCCTTGATAGTTAACACATGATGAAAGAGGGTCCATCCTGTGTTGCTCTCTGCTTATACTGTGGTTCTTTTAGTTTGTCTATGAAGATTCCATGGACTTGATTGCCAAGCTGCCCTGCATTGCTGCCAAGATCTACCGCAACCTCTATCGCGAAGGCAGCAGTATTGGAGCCATCGACTCCAACCTGGACTGGTCCCACAACTTCACCAACATGCTGGGCTACAGTGATGCCCAGTTCACTGAGCTGATGAGGCTCTACCTCACTATCCACAGGTACAGCTGTAGTTTGATTGTAGAAATCATTGTATGTTTTTTGATAAAGGTCATGCAACGCAACTTTAGAGCTAAAATCTACCTCCAGATTAATTTTTAAAACAACCAGACACTTTAAACAGAGGGATCCCTTTATCCAAGATGATATAGATTTTATTGATAAGCTAAGATAATAGCATACAAAAGGAAAAGAAGTGTTCGAAAACATTTTGTATAACCACTGACTAATAGCAACTATATCCTAAAGCAATACAAATTTCATTCGTAGGCTACTTTCTGATTATTTTGATTTGTAAAGTATCATTTATTGTCATGTTTCAGTGACCATGAAGGAGGCAATGTCAGTGCCCACACCAGCCACTTGGTGGGTAGTGCACTCTCTGACCCCTACCTGTCCTTCAGTGCTGCCATGAACGGCCTGGCTGGTCCTCTTCATGGCCTGGCGAATCAGGTTTGTACAGAGTGAAGATGCATTGCCGGCTTAGAATATTGGTGGAAGGCAGTGGTGATGACATTGAAGGAAAAGCATGGGATATAAATACAATTTATGACTGGTGATTTACATACCCTACTTCTGTTTCAGGGTCATGGTAGGGTTCATGCTGGGCAGACTGTCCTGACATACTGGGACACTTAAATACAACTGGGCCATGGTCAATGTTATTTGTAACGCCTGTGCTTCTCTTACAATGATCAGTCGGGATGACTGCTGCGAAAACTATTGCTTGACTATTTTAAACATGATATGACAGTTCAGGCTAGTTTTCTTACCTCTTCTCTTCACCCCTGATGACAAATGCAGAATCAGAGTCTTACAGTGACATGACTTCTTTCAATATGATGCAACCAATTTAAAACTCCCTGAACTACTATATATATACTATATTATGAAGAAACTTCAGTGTAAGATATATAGGGAATATGTGTGATAGTGTATGGTGACTGTATATGCTGTTTTTAAATTCTCACAGGAGGTGCTGGTGTGGCTGACTGCCCTGCAGAAGGAGTTGGGCGGAGAGGTGTCTGATGAGAGGATGAGGGATTATATCTGGAACACGCTCAAGTCTGGAAGGGTAAAGACATAATAGTATACGTGGTTGTATCGATCATTATCAGCTTAACTCACACGTAGCAGTAGAAGTCTAGTATGTATGACAATGGTCCTATCTGTCATACTGGTATTTTTAAGGATGACCCTTGCCCTAAATTGGCCGCAGCCACAAGAACGGCTGGCAGCTTGGGCTTTCTCTTTAAAATGAATGTTACACTTTTGTCTGTACTTGTCTGACTTGGAATGTCTCTTTTTTATTCTTTTCACATTTGTTTTTTGCTTTTGTTAAATACTACCAAACGATTACAAGTAAAGGTATCTTGGCACAGTTCAAATATTGAAGAACTTCTTCCCTCTTTCTTGGCTGTAGGTGGTGCCAGGCTATGGCCACGCCGTCCTGAGAAAGACTGACCCACGTTACACCTGCCAGCGCGAGTTTGCACTGAAGCACCTGCCTAATGACCCCATGTTCAAGATGGTTGCCCAGCTTTACAAGATCGTGCCCAACGTGCTGCTGGAGCAGGGTAAGGCCAAGAATCCTTGGCCCAATGTGGATGCCCACAGCGGAGTGTTGCTGCAGGTAAGACAAATGTCACAGCAATAAATCATACATCTATGTCAGCTTCTAGTTGCAAATGTGCATCCTGATATGCCTGACACTGTTCCCTGTCTGCAGTACTACGGAATGACTGAGATGAATTACTACACTGTGCTGTTTGGCGTGTCCCGAGCCCTCGGCGTGCTGGCCCAGCTTGTGTGGAGTAGAGCCCTGGGCTTCCCCTTGGAGCGCCCCAAGTCCATGAGCACTGATGGACTGATGTCACTGGTGGGCGCAAAATCAGGCTGATCAATCTGAAGGGAATTAGGGGTTAGTGTAAAGGGTGGGAGGAGGTGGAATTTTCCAACAGGCAGACATAAGATGACCCCCTGTCATTGGCGACCCCAGGGATTCAATGGGATTCAAAGAGACAGTACACTTTTAATGTCATTTTACAACAGGAGGGCCTTTTAAATCATCTAATCATTCGTGTTTGAATGTGTTTAGTCAACCACGGATGGGTTTTCCCATCATATTTCCATATTTGGAACATGGGAGGTGAAAACCTATGAAAACACATACACGCTACTCATAGTGGGCTCAAACTATGTACTATTAAGTCTGCTAGCATCTCTTAAGATTTCTCCCGGAGACACTTATGCAGTGCCTGTGTGTGAGTCATCGGACGCTTGGTTTGAACTATGAATAGGCAGTAACATTCAAAGGGAATTATGGGAGTGAATTACACTTCCTTTGTATTTGTTTAAAGATCTAAAGTTAAATTGCTGATTCATCCTTTGCTGCTTTTGACTAATTCAGTGATGTTTCTTTAAGATCCTCCAGCAAAGGACCCTTTTCCCCAAATAAGCCTCAACTTAGTTATCTCTATGCAATTTTAACAGAAATGATCCCACCCAGTCTATACACACGTTTCACTCCCATTTATGAACACTCCAGTTTAGAAAAAAGGTCCTCACCAGTAAAATTAGCAAGCTGTTTAGTAGAGACATTAAAAACCTGGAAACCATTTAAAAGATACTGCCCCTTTAAATCTTTAGTCTCCCCTTTTTCTCCATCTTTTTTTTTGCTATTATTACCTCTATGATCAAAATAATGTTGTCTATATAGAAATTCATTTGTCTGGCTGTTTTTTTTTTGCTAAGATGCTTTACTATTTTTAATGGGTCTTTCTGCTCAAAGGGGTCCTCTGAATTGTAGAAATTTCAAGAATGTACAGTAACAGAATAACTTTGAGCAAAGGGTGTTGTAATTGACAACCTGGAGTAAATCCTTAAGAGCAAGCTTGAATGTAAGTGGGAAGTAGGGGCTTTGTATTGTTAGAAGTCCAGTCTTATTTGAGTGTGTTGGTTACATAATCCCCACAGTAGAGCGCTTCGAACATTAACTACTACAAAATAAGCAATGCTTGATTGGATTTCCTAATTATTAGCAGTAGAAACCCCAAGTTCATTGTGCCCCTTTTTACAGAGGTTTCAGGTTTCTTGGTGTTAAATATGTATAAAACTATAATCTCTGGGTTCTCATTTTGTGGTTTTTATTTATACTTTGTGTACATAGGTATATATATGTATAGCTTGATTGTATGAGCTCTGTGCGACCATTTGCTTGTAATAACCACAATGATTACCATAGTTTATCATCAGTGTCGTAGTGTTAAGTCACACGGGTCACTGACATTTTGACAGCTAATAAAAGAAAAATTGCAGCTATCTTGTATATACACGATTTCACACCAGGCTCAGCCGGTGCTGATTGTCACACGTTTCACTTGATTGTTTCAAGCTTGCTCTTAAGTACTGCAGCAGCATTATCTGCTGCCTCCAGGTTTGTCAACACTCCATTTTGTGTAGTAAAAGTTAAATCTCGCATCTTTCTTTCCTCTTTTTTTTCCCAAACAATACTCTTGCTGTGTTAGTCCGTAGTTCACTCAGATGTTTGGGGCTTTTGCCTGCTGCAATCTTACACCTGCTTTACATCAGCTGTGTTTGTTTTAATGTAGTGTACTTCCAAGTGGTGGGTTGTTGGAGATTTGTTGTTATTTTGATCATAGAGGAGCATAAATGTTGTACATGATGACTAAGAATTAATTGCAGGTAGATTGGTCAAACACTTGGAGGGTCGGGCTGGATGGGTCAAAATGCAAGAAATGCTTCAAGAGCAAATATTGGAAAACTTAAGAAAAAAAAAAGGAAAAATAAAGGTTTTTATTAACACGTGTTTCTCTCATTTAATCACGCCTATGGAGCCATTGTTGATTTTATTAGTAGCATGAAAAGTCTTGGAAAAAAAATGTTCTCCCGATGTCGGGGTACCTGAGGTAATAGCACTGGTCAGGTCTTTCTAATTGATTGAGAGCTGAAGACAGCCCCCTGATGAGTGAGGCCTCTGCCGAGTCCACCTGGATGTCAGATTATGTCATCCATTCCTGCCAGAAGTGCTGTCATGGCTGACCAATTAGCACTCTGCCAACCTTCTGATTCATATACTCAATCGGCGTCAGGATGCTAAATTTAGGTTGCACGTTGTGTTCTGAATGCAGTTTCCACAGAGAGACTGTATTTATGGTATCTCTCAAGACCACTTGCGCAGGTGTCTTCTTCTTCAGCTATGTATCTTCTACTGTGACATGGTAAGAGTGGCGAATCCTGACTTTTACATAGCAAATGCACTTGACACGCTCAAGGAAAGGACGGTCCAAATAACCACCACTCCTGTGTTCCGTTATTAATAACTGGCCCACATACCATCGTCCCACTCTGGTTTCTTTCTGGTCAGCTGCCTCCTGAATAGCTGTGTCCACCCTCCATTATAGTACCTATAATAACTTGCCTCTGCCTGCTGTGTTCTTAGCAATCCGTGCAATGGGAAATCCATCACTGCCAAAGCTAAGAAGGTAATAAATATTCTTCAGAACAAGTTGAAATTAACACCATTTTTTTTATTTAAATAACAGCTCTGAAACGCACCCCCAGAATTTACAAAGATACATTACAGCTTGTAAGATAAAACACTATTGTGCTGCAAATTCATGGTTATATTTTCTCTTCAACAAAGTCCTCAGTCAGTGATATCCATCCTTGGAGAACTACTAAACAATGTGGAAATATACTGTGCGTTTGAAGGATAGAGGTGCTTATATAATACTAAAAAATATTTAATGTTTATGGTTTCTGTAACTTCTCTAAGAAAATATTTCCCCATTGTTTCTCATTTGCAATAGTAGCACCTACAATGATAGAACATGAAATGGATTA
>CAAKHC010000135.1:15272-25354 GCA_901007825.1 Macroramphosus scolopax
AGCAGATTAGGGAATCCATAATAACTTCTGTAGCAAACAGTTTGCAATCACTGCAATCGATTGGATTAGTGTGACATAATCAGACTCCTATCAGTGGGTTCACCACAGAGTTAACTATTTAGCAGCTGTTTTAGAAGTGAGATTAGTTGAGCAATAGGTTATTTGTTCGAAAGAAAATGTATCTTTTAATAAACTATATAGTATATATAAACAGGTTATTTCAACTTCTCTGGTGTTAACAGTGTTTGCTTAGTCTCCTATGATGGTGAAAATGCTTGTGGTTTGGACTGTTGGTCAGACAACAACACATCTGGAGACAACTCTGGGCTACATGAAACGTGCAGACTTAATCGGCAAAATAAAAAAATTGGCAAAAGATTCAATGAAACTAATTGTTGAAGCAGTGAGCAGATTCTTTTATTGTCAATCTCACACAACACTGAGATTTAAAGCAGCATCCAAATGTGATCATTTAAAATGTCATTTTAATTACTCATCTTTCGCTATGAGAGTCATAGAAATGACACGTATTTATCAAGTATAAGTTACAGTTGCCCGTACATCCTGGCTCTTTTTTGGATCACAATTACAGCATTTCTCAGTACTGTGAACAGACAATGGATTCATTTGGGATAATGTATACTGCTGGGCTATAAAATAAGGCATTACTTAAATTGGCAGACCAAGCTAATGTCCCAAAACCACAACCCTCACAGCACAACAACAGCATGTTAAAGCTAGGCATAACTGACTAATAAAGAAAATTTCTTTTTTTCCATTTGCAAAATGTTGAACTCACTCAATGTCCCAAAACATGGCACATAGAATTTTAACCCCCATAAAGCATTACATTCGCAAAAATCACTGCTGAATAAATTATAAAAGAATCATCTGAATCAGGAAGTTCTGCTCAGAATTCACTAATATATGTCAAACCATATATTAAAACTTCAATTTGAAATAAAAGTAAAGGCTAAGAATATGTTTTGCTAGTACACTATAATCAGCAGATCTATGTGCTGAAGACAAAAGGAAAACACTTCGACTTGACAACGTGTCAGTGTGACGAGTAACTTTGAGGTCACAGTGAGCTTTAAGACTTAAGTCTCGATCATCAGGCCTATGTTTTATACAATTTACACAAAATGTGTTTTGCTCATCGTCCCTGTGCAGTATATTTTAAATAATAATAGGCTCTACCATTGATGACATGATTTTGCAACCATTTAATGTCAATATGTATAGATTCAGCTTATAAATGCAAGAGAAATGGGAGTTCCTTTTGTTAAAAAAGGATCCCAGAAGTGGAGGTAGACAGACAGCGGATTGACTGAAAAAGAAGGAGGGAGATGAGCAAGGCTGGAATAAGAGGTACTATCAATATTCCAACCTATTGCTTACATGAGTTGGATGTCTTGACGTCTTCAGGAGCTGCTATGATGTTGTGGTCGTGATGTAGCAGTGGTCATTAGGAAGTGATGGGCAATTCAGAAGCCCCATGCAGATTTGTGTGGATAAACAGAAGAATAAAGGTTGGTATGGTTTAAGGCCAGATGAAGACAGACAGCTGCTGAGATTACGTCTGATGAACCTCGTGAAACATCAGCTCTTGTGGGATATGAGTCTCTGGGCCATAGAGCTTACAGGCTCGACGCTCAAACGCGGCAACATTCTGCTTCACAACCTCATCGAAGAACATGGTGGCTAACTGGGAGTGCAGCAAAGAGCGGAACTCAAAGGATATCTGTTCAAAACACACACAAAAAATGTGGGGTGTAAGCCATGACAGTCATTACAATGGCAGCAATAGAATGAAGATAATTGTAAAAGACACACTAAGAGGGACAGAGGATCTGACACGGAGCAGGCTACTTACAGAAAAGTCTACTGTGCAGGTGCGAGGGTAACCAGGAATACCTGGGCTAAAGCGCCATATTGTCTCCAGGTGATTGAACAGCTTTCCATCAGTGCACACTGCCTAAAATCACCCAAAACAGACACTCTAATTACAAATGGGAATTTGTGCAATTTTGTACTTGTTGACCTTTCAAACAATACTCAAAAGTTTGCGATGCAATGTTAAACAGAAAACCCATCTATACATATTACATTCAACATTTTGTCGTTCACTGGGCTGACAGATTGTCAGAGACAAATGGTGCTTACTTTGACAAGATGAGGCCGCACACAAGTGATCATGGATGTGTATCTCTCCACAATTGGCGGGAATCCCACTTCAAGTTGAGCTTTGGAGTGACCTGCTCTTTTCATGATGGTCTGGGACTTCTTACACCATGGCACAAAGTGCTTGTACTCGTCAACATTAGCCACCACATCATGCATTTCCAGCATTGAAAACCTGAGAATGAATATCAAAATATTTAGGAATTTGAAAACACCTTCAAGACATAAAGTTATCGCTAGATTTTGCTGGAAAGTTACCCAAGTGTCCTGCGCTCCGAGTACTCCTTCCTTTTGTTGGTGAGACTGATGAAGTTTCTGCTTTGAGGAACGGCTGTCATTGTGTCCAAGTCTTGAAGGCAAAGCACTCTTGGGGTTCTTGTCATCAATATGCCACATGATGCCAAATGTCTAAAAGGTAAGAGGAAATTATCCTGTGAGCCCTTTTCTGGAAAAAGTGCAAACTGCCACAGGCACAGTAGTAAACAGAAAAGGCACACTACATTCCAGTTTCTGGCTACCAAAGTCATTGAGCACACATACAATGCTGAACCAGGGGGAAACATAAGGTTTGCATGTTGAGTTCACTGGTATTTTCTGTGAACATGTGCCATCCACTCGTGCTTTTTCACTATTTTGTAAAGTGTTTTCTGGTGGATTACCTGTAGAAGCTAGTGGTGGGTGTTATGACAACTGGCTGATATATGTGACTAGAAGAATGCGTCAATACTTGCTTAGATTTTACTCAATATGTCAATGTAATATAACTATCTGTTGTCATAGGCTTTAACAAAACATATTGCCAACACAAGTCCAATATTAAACTTTTCTTACAATAAGCCAATGTTTTCATTTCACGGAATGTGTAAGTATTTATTCTGTTATTTATTTAGGAAAACCCCCATCTCATAGCAATTACCACAATCAATATTGGACTTACAATACAATACATTTTGGTCGATTTCTGAGGTGCAAGGTTGCTACTATCGATCCTCCTTCATAGTGACAATTAACTGTATTCTGTACCCTATTCAGCTACCAGTGTGCCAAAGTCACAAAGCGAAGATAGAAATAAAAACCACTGTAAACAGTGAAAGATATTCTATACTGGGAGACTAACCAGGTGCCACTATAATAATACAAACATAGTGTAAAACTCACCTTATGTTTTGACGCATGCATCCTCTTTGCACCACTGTACGACAGGAGCGAGGAGAGCCCAGGGTAGCAATCTGGAGATAGTCACTAAAAGTCCGCACACCCATGGGTAACCTCCGGGCGCTGGTTGTGGCTGCCATCAAACCAGCTACTCCGTTCCAATAGGATGGATCCTGGATCTGGGTAGCTGAGACCGGGGACCGACCAAAGACCTGATATAGCGAGAATTCAGTCCAATAGCACGGTTAAATCGTGATATAATCTTAACAATTCACACGTTAGGTTAGCCAAATTGTCAAAAATAACTAGCGTTTACCGAGTAGTTGACAAGGTAACTAACCGGTAGGTACGATAGTTAACTGCTAGCTAACAATAGCTAAGCTAGCAGGGTTTCATAACGAGTCCAAAAAATGCGACACATAGCAATAACCTCAACGTTACTCACACCACTTCACGTCTGAAACCAAAATTTGATACAAAATTAAATTGTGCTATGTTTTTTTGTTTTAGGTAGTATCTAATACTGGTCAGCTGCGGACGACCTTCTGCTGCTAGGTAAAACGCCGGTGGGACAAACTGATTCTGTCTGCTACCCGTTTAGCCAAACAGCTACGTTGTGAAATGCTGCCCCTCTATGTGTTGGAGGTAAACGACTGAACATGTAGGCGAACGTCATACAAAAAAATATTATTGGTGGAATTATATGTTATTTAAGAAAATTATAAATTTTGAGTAAGACAGATTGCATGTAAACCAGAGGAACTATATATTTCCAAGCACAAAGCGTAGTGTCCATTTAACTTGGAAAACAACTGCATAGCCCTTACGTTAATAATTAGATATTACTATTACAGAGCAAGTCACGGAAACTATGTGATGTGTTTAAAAGCTCCAGAAAAAACAACAATCAGACGTTCGGTCAAACCTAATAAACATGGTGGACTTAAATTGCATGACAGAACATTTTCTGTATCTATTTGGTCAACTGTAAATTTTCAACACTCCAAGACAGCGGTACGTTACAGGTTTTCGCCACACATTGGCGCCGTTTCACCCGAGAAGGCGAAAACAGACCGCCACGCCTGTAGGCGGACCAGCACAGTCGTAGCCAGTATCGTCAGACTAGACATCGGATGCAGACAACAACAGTGACAGATCAAGACCGTATTTCTGTTTGCAACTAGCAATGGGTGTAGTCTGAAAAGTGGATACAGTAGCGCACCGCAATATACCTCGAAGTTTTATCCTCATGAAGGAGCTCCGTCCTGGCTGAGTTTGGGAGATGGGAGTCCTCAACATTGCAGACCAGGTACGCTGAAAGACAGCGCTCCGTATTTGTGCTGTGGCGCAGTCTATTTGCTGGAAATCTCCTGCTCTTGTGCGCAGTATAACTCGCGTCTTATTCGCAGATTGGGTTGTTTTCATTTTTAGCTAACCGGTGGACCATGTTCATTTATGTTGATATCGTTAACACAAATGCATGTACCATTGAATTTGTGATTCCCACATCATTTCGTCAATGTTTTTGCACTTGTATAGGCCCTGTTCTGGGTCAAGTCGAGCTATTTAGCAGAATTAGCTAACTGCGGTTTGGCTAGCTGACGTAAGTAACAAGATCAGGGCCTATAGTGAAGGCCTCAGTCAGGGGTCAGTGTAATTGCTGGAGTGGAACTCGTATTAGGATATTTTGAGCAACTTAAACGCAGTATTTACAACAACGATCGTCGCCATATTTATCACTGACTATTTGGTGGCTATAACATACGATTTGAACAGTGCATAATGTGATGTTCATATCGTCGCTCCGGGATCAGCTTAAAACGTAATTGAATGCATGTTAGTAAGCATAGCGTTATCATAACAGGCATCGTTGTATTGCAGCCTCCTCTGGTCCAGGCCGTCTTCAATCGTAATGCTGAAGAAGTTCAACTACTATTGCACAATAAGGAGGATGTCAATGCACTGGTACGTATGCGGTGCATTATCTTGAACTGAAAATGGGGTACAGATCATGAATAACGTGAAAAGTAAGATCAATTTGCCCTTGTTTAAGTGAAGCTTTATCTCACAGGACCAAGAGCGCCGTACGCCACTTCATGCTGCTGCCTGCGTGGGTGATGTCCATATAATGGACCTCCTCATTGAATCAGGTGAGTGACCTGCATGCATCCATGATACCTGGCCCTTTCCCATAAAGGAATGAGTTGCACATTTTATCCTTTGCCACTACTCAGCAACTACCTCTCATTGCCAGTTCACTCTGCAGCATTTTTGCTCTTTCAAATCTCCCGATCTCATATAAAATTGTTTATTTCTTTGTCTCTCAGGTGCCAGTGTTAATGCTAAAGACCATGTATGGTTGACCCCTTTGCACAGGGCGTCTGCTTCCAGGAATGAAGTAAGCACAAAACTCATTTCCTTTTGCTATTTCAACAAGTCTAATTAATTTTCAGGATGACTTCATCCTTTAATTCTATTATGTACTCACCCACAGCGATTATGGATCTCAGTAAGATTTATGCCCCAGTATAAGCGTTAACTGCAGGAATTGCAGCAAAAGAAGGATATGATTTATGCTGTAATTGCGGTTTTCTCCAGAGGGCCGTGGGTCTACTTCTGAGGCGCGGGGCAGAGGCAAATGCACGGGACAAGTTCTGGCAGACACCACTGCATGTGGCTGCTGCCAATCGTGCCTCTCGTTGCGCAGAGGCTCTGCTCACCCAGCTGAGCAACCTGAACATGGCAGATCGCACCGGCAGAACTGCTCTGCACCATGCAGCTCAGAGTGGGTTCCAGGAGGTAAGGCATTGTATAATAGAGCTTCTCTCTCATATTAGGTTCCTCAAATGATGAGGAAGAGTTTAGGACTAATGTCTTCAATTCAATTTTCTTCATCTCTCGTAGATGGTAAAGCTATTGCTGAACAAAGGGGCCAACCTGAGTGCCATTGATAAGAAGGAGAGACAGCCTATCCACTGTGCTGCCTACTTGGGTAAGTCAGATTCCCTTTTTTTTGTCAATGCTGCAGATGAAAAGTAAATAGTTCCTGTTGGTCATGGTGAGATTTATTAGAATGAGTAGCAATAACATGGACCAGTCCTTGCATTACGGTCATGGCGGGATGATAGACACTCCAATAAATTCAAAATAAACCAATGGTTGTGTCTCATTTTCTTGAAATTTTGTGTCTGTGGAAGGTATTGAATTTAATCTGGCAAATTGATAAGACTTCTTGCTAGAGAAAGTACTAAAATATTTTCTTACTTGTATTCCATAGGGCATGCGGAGGTGGTGAAGTTGCTGGTGTCCCGCAGTGCAGACAAGAGCTGCAAGGATAAGCAGGGCTACACACCTCTCCATGCTGCTGCTGCAAGTGGTCACATCGAAATTGTAAAATATCTACTGAGGATGGGGACAGAGGTGAGAGACTGTGTTTATCCAAAAGTCTTTCATCAGGGGAAGCCGAACTTTGATGAAAGGACTTATTTTATATTTCTAAGAATCCTTTCTTTCAGGCTCAAGGCACAGTCTAATCTTGTGTCAAATGTTGCTCTGTCAGATTGATGAGCCCAATGGCTTTGGAAACACTGCGCTCCACGTGGCTTGCTACATGGGACAGGAGGCTGTGGCCACCGAGTTGGTGAACCACGGAGCTAATGTTAATCAGCCCAACAAGTGCGGCTTCACACCTCTACACCTGGCTGCCGTCTCAACCAACGGTGCCCTCTGTCTGGAGTTGCTGGTCAACAATGGGGCAGATGTCAATCAGCAGGTTGTTATTTTTTATTATTATTATTCATGTAATAAACAGATATAGAGAGATACAGGGTTAATACTGGCAGCATAGTGGATTTTGTATTTGTTAAGTTAGGTCATTGCAGAAAATCATTTAGACATTAGATAGGTTTGGCAACGTGCATCCATACAAATGTATTATTAAACGTGTATATGTGTGAGATAGACAATAAGTCTATCATAATGGCAGATACTCAAGGTTTTTGGTATTAGAATTGAATATGACAATGTTGTATTGTACTTCTTTTTTTTTGCGTGGGGTTCATCCTCTACAGAGCATAGAAGGGAAGAGCCCCCTGCACATGGCAGCCATTCACGGACGCTTCACGCGGTCTCAGATCCTCATCCAAAACGGTAGCCATGACTGTGCTGTTCAACGGATCTGAAAGCCTATGGTTGTGCATGATTATCTATCTCCGTAATGGAACTTTGAATCACTTTCCGCCCCGTATGTTCTGTCAGGTGGGGAAATTGACTGTGTGGATAAGTATGGCAATACTCCTCTCCACGTTGCTGCTAAGTATGGCCATGAACTGCTGATCAGCACTCTGATGACCAACGGAGCAGACACGGCCAGGTATCAGTGGTATTTTAATGATTATAATGTTCCCATGATGTTGCAAAACACAGGAAAGCATTATCAATGGCGCATTAACCTATAACTTATACTATAAAACAGATGGGTTTAAGGTCTTTTTTGTCTTTGTAGACGTGGGATCCATGGAATGTTCCCCTTGCACTTAGCTGTGCTGTACGGGTTTTCAGACTGTTGTCGCAAGTTACTCTCCTCAGGTTTGTGCCATAAAATCTGTGTTATTGACCGTGTTAATTTTCAACATGTATGTTCATATGCACTTTGTCATAGCCATTATCCTCATCTGTTTCTTTATTATTTTACAGGTCAGCTGTATAGTATAGTTTCATCCATGAGTAAAGAGCATGTACTATCGGCTGGGTTTGACATAAACACCCCTGACAACTTTGGGAGGACCTGTCTACACGCTGCTGCCTCTGGGGGGTAAGCTGCAGAATTGGTTTTGGCATTGGAATATTAAAATTACATTCTGCTATCACATGTTGTCTGTTACTCCTACTGAATCCCCTCCATTCTGTTCTTCCTTTTCAGAAATGTTGAATGTCTGAACTTGCTATTAAGTAGCGGTACTGACTTGAATAAGAGGGACATTATGGGAAGGTGAGTGTACGCTTGTCCTTGATTCTGTGTGACTTATGTCTGTGTTTTGTAGTTTGCTCACATGTCTGAATTAAGTGTTGTTCTCTGGATGCCTAATACATGCAAGAATTCTGAAATTATGCGTCTTTTTCTTTGCATCCTTCCCATAGGACACCGTTGCACTATGCGGCTGCTAATGGGAGGTACCAGTGCACTGTGACCCTAGTGAGCGCTGGCGCTGAGGTCAACGAGCCTGACCAGACAGGCTGTACTCCCCTGCACTACTCTGCCGCCTCCCAAGCCTTCAGCAGGTTCGAAAAAATGTGTGTCTCACTTTTTGTGTTCTCTCTGAAACATTAGAAGCGCCATAAGCTTGCGAAATCTGGCAGAAAGTCTGCATTTGTCTCAGAATATTAAGTGGATGTTGCTGTAAACTGGGTCATCATTTTGAAATTCACAAAAGAGAAATTATTTCTCTGCCCCTTGACCGTTGATTGATTATTTAATCTAAATATTTATTGTTCTCTTCAGAGTTGATCGTCAATTTTCTGGGAACCACCAGAATGATGAAGACGAGGCAAAAGAGTCATATTTGTGAGTTTTTCCTTAATTATCCTCTTCTCCATCTCACCATGACCAATGTCAATAAGGCTTGAAATTGAATTGAAAGCGTTCTGTGGATAACGGATATGTTTAACCGTCCCCAAAAGTAATCGTCATTTTCCTTTTACTTTCTCTTCATTTTTACTTCATTATCCCTTTAACAGCTGCTTGGAGCATCTTTTGGACAATGGTGCTGATCCATCGATGGTCAACTCAAAGGGTTACAGTGCTGTTCACTATGCAGCTTATCATGGCAACAAACAGAACCTGGAGCTGGTGCGTTCTTCTGTTTAAACTGTGAAAACAACACAATCATGGCTTTTTGTTCTTTGTGTCACAAAAATCTGATATTTAGTAAATGACAAGCTCGTGGGATTGTTTTTTAAGGCTTTGCATAACTGAATTAGTTGTAATCTTTGATTTAAAATGTGTACTATATTTGAAATTTTCTCTCAGTAAATTAAACTAAATATGCCTTTTGGTTTGTTTCTTAGCTCCTGGAGATGTCCTTTAATGCACTAGGAGACATAGAGAGCAGTATTCCAGTCAGTCCCCTGCATCTTGCTGTTAGTATTTTACATTCACCAACTCTTTGGCTTAGCTCAAGTGGTAACTGTCCCTTTAACTTGATTGAATGCAAAGTTATGACTGCCTTCCTTTGCTTCCTCAGGCTGATAAGGGTCACTGGCAGGCGTTGCGTGTGCTGACGGAGACTGCAGCCTATGTGGATATGCAAGATGCTGCGGGCCGTTCTGTGCTGTACTTAGCTGCCCAGAAAGGCTACGCTCGCTGTGTGGAGGTCCTGTTGGCTCAGGGAGCGTCCTGTCTCCTCAATGACAACCGCCTAATGTGGACTCCAATTCATGTTGCATGTATGCTCTTTTCTACTGGAATATTCCATGTCATGTCATAGTAATGTTTGACTGATTGTTACCATCAAATATGTTTTTTAATCATAATTTCTGTCGTACTTTGTTTCAATCAATCAATTTCCTTCGGGATTAATAAAGTATTTATCTATCTTATCTATCTATCTATCTTTCATATCAGCTGCCAATGGTCACTCCGACTGCCTGCGCATGATGATTGAATATGGGGAAGAGGGGGATCTCACCAACGTCGCAGACAAATTTGGCCAGTGAGTTGTTTTCTTTGTGTAACCATGACAACT
>CAAKHC010000143.1:4608-17657 GCA_901007825.1 Macroramphosus scolopax
CATATGGCTTAACCCAAAGTTATGTATCGGTAGAGCCCCGTTCTTTTGGAAAGTGTGGAAAAATAAAGGGATTTGGACACTTGGAGATCTGTTTGAAAACAACAACAACAACAACAACAACAACAACAACAACAACAACAACAATACACTGAAATCTTTCGAAAAAAATTAATTCAGGAGTTTGGTCTCCCTCGATCCATTATGTGGCAGTACTTACAACTGAAGCACTTGGCTCCACTGTGCCGGGCTCTCCAACGGCACCACCTCAGCAATCTAATTTACTCTCTGGTATCATCAAAAATATTTGGACTGGGCCTCTCAATACTACTTCCATTCATATAATGAATTAGAATGGAACAGGATATGCCAAAATCAAAGAAAGCTTTCAAGGGATATAAAAGTAGACTCATTCAATTTAAAATCATCGATCGCTTCTATTGGACACCATCAAGATTATATCGATTAGGCCTTAAAAACACAGCAGATTGCTGGAAATGTCAGAACTCAGAAGGAACATTAATCCATGCTCTTTGGGAATGCCCTAAGATTCAAGACTTTCGGGAACAAGTCCACAGTTGTGTAAAGGAAATCACTAGTAATGACTTTGAATTCTCTCCCATGTTATATGTGTTGGGTGACCCACTAGCTGTAAGAGACTGTGGCAATGCAGAACTGATCCAAACTTCCATAATGGTGGGTAGACAGACTTTAATGAGGGGATGGAAAAAGACAGAAGCTCCCTCTTGTCGGGGGTTGTTCATAGAACTTGGAAAGGTAACCTCATATGAACAACTTTTCTATAGAAAGACTGACAAATGGGAAGATTATATTCTAAAATGGGGAAAATAACAGATCTAAGGATAAATAATGCAGCATTCAATATGCTAACCTAAGAGCCTTTGGTGTGTTTTTTAATTATGGATTTGGCCTTTTATTTTATTTTTTTTATTTACTCTATCATTTATATTTGCATTATTTTTGTTGTTATTTATTTGTATTCTATTGTTTGTTTGTTTTTTAGAACTGTACAGTACTGAGTTTTACGTTTTTTAAAAATTTGAAATGGCAATAAAAATTTAAATCAGAAACATCCGTATCAGATCAGTTGTCATTACCCATTAATATACGGGTGCATATTCAAAAGTAGGGATGCACCCATTGCAAAAATTTATTTTTTAATTATTACTTTTTTAAATTTAGTTTTTGTTGTTATTCTTCGTTGTTATGTTGTCTACTTACAGGTTATCGTCACACACTTTGTCTGCTTTTCAAATGGGCAATGAGATTTGATGTGTTAAAATTCTTCCTTGATGTAACTCTTCTGGAAACATCAGTGGAATATGTCTCACAACGTTTGCTCTGAGACAATGAAAACCCTTGATATTTTGTTAACTTTCATTGGAAACCAAACAAAAGGCAAATATCAGCCAATACCGATGGTCAGCCGATAAGTAGATGCATCCTTACAAATGATAAATCAGGAAAAATGACCAAATAGTTGCTGTTTTAATGCCACTACCTTTGTGAATTGTCTTGCCTTTCTCTGTTTCATATCATTGTAGATTCAGTACCTTTGAGGTTTTCCTATCGAGTTAGCCTAAATATACAACAACAGTGTGGTAGAAGGCATTCAGATTTTAATCAGTCTCCTAAAACGTCTCTCTAGGTGGAGTGACTGGGTGTCTGAAAACAGCCTACACCTGCTTTCTCCATTCCTGCAATGCCGGAGGAAAGAAGTCTGTAGATGCCTGTCATAACGTGGGCCTGTTAGCCCATGATGGACGAGCTGTGGACGGTGGACCTGACCTTAAAGCAGCTCAGCAGTACTATGAGAAGGCCTGCGCCGGTGGCTTTGCTCCTTCCTGCTTTAACCTCAGTGCTTTGTTCATTGAGGGCAATTCTAAAGGCGTGGCACCGGATATGAGTGCAGCTTTGAAATACGCCAACCGGGCTTGTGAGCTGGGACATGTGTGGGGCTGCGCCAACGCAAGTCGCATGTTCAAACTCGGGGATGGTACAGAGAAGAATGAACAGAAAGCTGAGGAGTTGAAGAATCGGGCGAGGGAGTTGCACGGTTTACAGAAGGAAAGACAACTCAAATTTGGGGAGTGAGAATGTGCTATTTAAATGAAAATTCAGGGAGTACGTTTAATCTGACTATTTGAGATGCTCTAGTTCAACAAAATATATACAATAATTTAAAATAGAAATATCGAATTTCTTGTACAACATTGTATGATTTATCTAATAAAATGATTTGGTAGGGGCAATTTGAACTTCATTCATCTGTTGCATACCTTCACTTTATTCTGACAGGTTCCCTGTAATTGCAATGGCTTGCTGTTGCACTCAAATAGAACCGGGCCATCATTAGGGTCATGTGTTGTCCCAAAATATGTTTGATGTGAGACGATTACATTAAAACTAGCAAGCATATCTTTCCACAAAGATATGTTTGCACCAGTGGGGGACAGTATGAGTAGAAATATGATATACAACTTAACGTGTATTATTTTTGAGTACTTTACTTGATTACTTAGCAGTGGTTGTACTTGTTACTATTATCCCTTGATTTTTAGAATGCTGAAACCTTACTTTCTACTTCACTAAATTTATGTCAATATCTTGCATTAAAAAGTATTATTACTTAACCCTTGTATGGTATTTGGGTCAAATTGACCCACTGGAAATTTTTACGAGAAGAAAAATGGTAAAAGTTAACATTTTTTCTACCTGAAACTCAATGGCCTTAGCTTATTTTCTGTGATAAACATGTACAAACAAAAAAATAATTAAATAACACACACGCTACTATACTCAACACATTTACAGCCTTCATAAAGTATTCGGGTAATTTTGACCCGCATACACGGAAACAGACAGAAACATGCCCACACACACATACAAAGACACGCACAGATAATGTTACATTATTATAATCTAAGCACAAAGAAGCTGTTTGCTCTCGCTTTCCCACACTCTTTACCCTCTGTCATGTGTCCAACTGCAAACCACTTGTTTAGAAGGTTATGTAGTAACCATCTAAAGTTGGAGCAGCCCCACAGCCAACGACTGGAAGAGCCCCTCAGACATATTTGTCTAAGAATGGACAGATTGAATGGTCTTCATCCCTAGTGAGACAGCCCCCCCTCTCAACTGCCAACATAATACGGGTGGTACCTGACAAGATTTGCAGTGGCTCATTTTCAGGATATGAATTCATCCTTTGAGCTGCTGATTCTGGATTTCACCAATCTTGAGGGGAGACGTGTTTTTGGTGACCAGTGGAAAGAGATGGACATCATGCATCTGCATGCCTACTTTGGCATCCTCATCCTTGCTGGCGTCTACAGGTCAAGAAGGGAGTCGACTGAACGTGTGTGGGATGCTGAGACAGGGAGAGTGATTTTTAGAGCCACAATGTCTCTGAAGAGTTTCAGTGTATTCTAAAAGACCATCAGATTTGACGAGCTGGAATCAAGACCTGTTAGACGGTGAGGGGAGAAGTTGGTAGCAATCTGTACTGTGTGAGACCAGTGGGTGGACTAGCTTCCCCGTCTTTACAACCCTGGGCCCAATGTAACTGTGAACGAACTGCTCAAAACCAGAAAGGTATGCCATCAAAATCTGGGCGGCAAGAGAGGGCCGCTGTATGGAACATGCAACTTTATACAGGGAAGCCAGATGGAGGAGCTGCTGAAAGAAACCAGGGGAAACGAGTGGTGCTAGAGATGTCACAAGGCCTCAGTAGCCACAACATAACCTGCAACAATTGTTTCATGTCGTACAACCTGGGACAGAAGCTTCTCAAAAGAAAGCTGACAATGGTTGGAACAATCTGGAAAAATAGGACGGAGCTCCCACCTGAGGTTCTGACTGTGAAGAAAAGGCCAACGCTGCCCTGGGATCTTACATTCCAAACAAATGAATAAATGTGGTGCTCATGAGCACACTACACAGGGATGGAACAATAAGTAGCCAGGAGGACCCAAGTCTTCAGTATAGTGGATATTTAACATCAATTATAACCTAATGACAAAAAACTACTCACACTTCCACTGTTAATTGTGTTGTAGTAGAGACTGATTGCAATCATTAAACACATGTGTTATCTCTTTTGTTTGAAATTGAGATAAAGATAATATATGTTCATGGTTTCGGAAGTAAAATTGTATTTTAGAAATGTTTTTAGAGCCCCAAATATGTCCTGGATCAATTTGACCTGAAGACTACCAGAGGGTCCCAGAAGTGAATACCATACAAGGGTTCACAATCACCCCTCACCACGTTTGTTTTCATTTAGAAACAGTGAGTAAGGTGTCAAAATGGTGAATAAATGTATAAAAATGTCGAATGATAACAATGCCCACACTCTTAAGTGTCAATCAATCTCAAATGGCATTTCAACATCTAAACTACAGTGAAATTGTCCTTTACGTTTTGTACTAAAACATTTGAGAGTTCTGAATGTATGACTCATGTATATGCTGTAGTTATTATTTTTACTTGAGTCACTCTGTGACAAGGATACTACACTTTAACAAAAGTACAGTGCATCGTTCGCCTCTGGTTTGTAGTACAAATGTATCCCACAACTCATGAGCCTGTGTGAGTAGTGTTGGTTGGACCACCAGGGGGAGTCAGAGTAAAAGAGAACTGTTATTTTCATATCTATGTGCTGCTTATTTTTTGGAGAATATGAAATATAAAAGCAGATGGGTAAAAAACAAAGCTAGCTCATCTGTCAAGATTTCAACAAGCCTTTTATAAAATTTAATGATGTCAAAATGTCAAAATGCTTGTGTTCACAAATAAACTTAGTCTATATTGACCGGATAAAAGAAGTGAAGCCAATGCTGGAAGTGAGTTAAACCTCAAACCTGGCGAGCCTTACAGAGATTTTTTAAAGTAAGCCTTTTTTGACTTAACTGACCACAAATTGGAAAAATACATGGTTGCTACCTTGAATTATTTGTTAAAAAGAACTTGATAAAGTTGTATAAAGCAAAAAGGCCTTTGCCTCAAGGTCCATCATTGCCCAGCATGAAGAGATGCAATGCAATTTGGGCAGTGGAGTATGTCCAATAAGCTCAAGATGCAAGCACTTAAGTTCTTGCTTATCTAGAATACATCTGGGTATTTCTTGTGGACACAAAATCCACATACTGTGCAACTGGAACACGTACCCTGATGTCATACTTGGTATTAATATTGTGTAAGTAGGCAATTTCATTTTCCCAATAATTCATTTTAGGTCTTTTTCAATGTAGGAGGTTTACTTAGGAAATGATGGTCCCATTTAGATTACAACAGAACATTCAACAGGGTAAGATTTAAGGCAGTGGTCCTAAAACTTCTTTGTTTTGGCGGACCAAAATCTTTTGGCCCAACAAAATAGTCATATAACGGGCCAAGTTTAAATTTACTGAAATAACATCAATATTAGGAACTTTCAAATTGTACAACCAATTCACAATCACATTCTACATCAGTAACCATACATCGAGGAAAAAATAATGAAATTGTGCAATCCCTTTGTTTGGATTAATAACATATATAACAATACAGTTCAATAGACACTCAGACTGTGTGCTTGAGACAGGGGATCACTGTGGTGGCATCACAAACACTGCTTTCAGCAAATTCAATCAGATTCTCAAAGGCATCAGTATTTGCTTGATCAAGGCGCCTGCCCCACGAGTGAATGCACTGATCTTGTCTGCCACGTTAGGTAATGTTTGTATTTGCCTGGAAGCTGAAAATATAATTCATTTAGCTTTCCAAATACATCGCTGAGATAGGCCAGTTTCGTCAGACATTGTTCATCACTGAACTTGCTTGCAGCTTCTTGCATGCTCTACTCCTCCAAGAACACCCGAATCTCCATCCTGAAATAAATGCCTCGCGACAACACCTCGCGAGAGCCTTACCTCGCTGTGAAACAGCGCCGCAGAATATTCAGCTCCCATGTCCTCAGAAAGTGCAGAGAACAGGCGCGCTTTCAGGGGTCGGGTTTCGATGAAATTGACAAGGTTTACAACTTCGGTTAAAATCTCGTTTAGCTCAGTGTTAAGCTGTCATGACTCTAGCGCCTCTCTGTGAATGACACAGTGTATCGATTGTGCGTTTGGCCATATTTTTCTTGACTTGATTTTTTGTTTATTGACGTTATCGTGACACGAAGCGTCGCTTGTCTTCCTTTTCCTCCCTGTCAAATATTTCTCCATTTGGTTCACCTACTGTACTGACACTGACACACCATGGGCTGAGCTTAATGAACCCACTCACTGAAAGCGGGGGAATGTGACAGCTTGCCGGTTTGTTTATTGTTGTGCGCCGTGAGAAACACTCCGACCTCAAAACAGTAGTTCACCGAATTGGTTCCGCATAAAAACAGACCTTTCCTCCGGTCGCTCGTGCCCCCCAGTCATGCCTCTACGCCCCCCTGGGGGGCTAACACTGCAGCACTAAATCACGCTGGAGGCGCTCCACCACTTCTCTACACCCTCATACAAATACGGTCTGGTTCCAAAAAGACTTTCAGGGTTTGCCATTGGCACATTTGCCACGCCGGGTCAAGCCCATCCGTGCCGATTCGCATTTGAATTGGCAGTTTAAGCTCGTGCCCGAGATGGACTTTTACTTGGAGTGGGGCCAAAGCTGGCCGCTGTGACGTCTACGCGACTACAGCAAAACGTAACGACCACTCGTCTTAAGTAAAGGATTACTTTTACTGCGAATAATTAATAGGAAACGCAATGTTTATACAAGTTAACCGCTGGTCCTACGACCAAATCAGCAGATCGGCTCGCTGCTTTATCAACTCAATACAAGCGTTTCATCCAGTTTAAAGACACCCCTTCAAGTGGGTCACTGTTAGCATAGAAATGCAAAGCCCAGCCGTGTTTTGCTAATGAACTGAGCCAAACAGAGCAAATGTTTGTATGGAGAAATGCCATTGAAGGCTTTAAAACAGGAGACCAAAAACCAAAGGGTGTTATCACTGTGACGATGTCCACTTATTTTATAGTCTATTTGTAATGGATGAGGCGTGCAGTCAGGATTGCGGCTGAACCCTCCCGCCCTGGACAAAAACTCTTTGACAAACCCCCCTCTGGCAAGAGGCTGCGGTCAATCAGGACCAAAACCTCCCGCCACAAGAACAGTCTGCTCCCCTCTGCCACAGGTCTCATCAACAAGACCGGGGACCCACACTGACCCCTCCCCACACATTAATGTTATGTGTTACAATAGCGCTCATTCTTTTCATAATTATTGAACTATTATACTGATTGCACATCCTCTATATCTCAGCATTGATACAAATACTTATACTATACTTATATATTTTAAGCCTTTCTATCTATTATTTTCATTTTTTTATCATTTTACATTAATCTTTCTCTAAACCTCAGTACTCGATTTTTATTGGTACTTGGATTCTTATCAGTACCTGTATTTTTATACCTCTTGATCTGTATCTATGCTCTTCCTGTCTTTATGTTGATTGTTAACACCAATGTACACTGACAAATTCCTCGTATTTTGAAAATCTTTCCTTTGCAATAAACCCTATTCTGATTCTGACTGATGATGATGGGCGGACTGCTCCATGCGTGAAGCTCCTCCCGTCGGTCGTGCATCTGCTCAGTCCTCATTCAAAACAGAACTCAGCTGTTGCGAGTCACATCGCTGTGGCCTGTGCCTAGCCTGAGCCGTAGTCTAAAACGGTGTTCTTTCGTCTACTTTCCTCTGATGAACCGTCTGGATTATCATAAAGAGAAAGAAGAAAGCGGCGACCTTTGGTGAGTTGTAGAGTAGTATGAGGTAAAAGTTTGTTATCAATTGCGACATCATTGAATCAATCACTTCCCGGCCGTTGAGTTGGGTTAGCGAGCTAACGCTGGGTCAAGCCCCTAGAATGGTTTTGGGTGTGTTTGTTTTCATGTGCAGGACGAACCCCCATTGGCATCCATATAGTGAAGGGGAGAAGGTGTGTGAGGGAACATTTAACAGGACCCGGTGACTTATATATGTGTGTTCAAAATGCGAAGAGATAGCTGCGTTCAGTTTTTTCTTTGAGCTATTGTTTTATGTTGTGAACCCTCACGTGAACACATGGTCGCCCCGACGACACACACCAAGAATTAGGACCGTTGAAAATTTGTCGGTATAACGCTACTGCTAATATTAAATCATGCGCTCCCTTATCAAGCTGAGGAATTAAGCTAGCGATAATTGCAACATGCTAATAATGGAAACCACCGAGAAGAGACGCGATATCGCTATGCTTGATACCTTCTGTGCAGCCTTACTGTGTTTAGTTGAGTCGCTGAAAAATTTGCTCCTGTTTTGAGAGATTTGGGATTTTACGTCTCCATTCTCTGTTGTTAGCCCAGCACAGTTTAGTTAGCAGCCGTACCTACTGTCGGCGCTTTGCTCTGGCTAGCTCATGGGCGGTGAACCCTCCGCACAGTTGCCCTCCGGGAGTACTTTGGGTGTGGCGTAGGTTCACCCGCGAACAACGCTGTGTTCACCTAGAACCTGTCTTGTATTGGTATTAAGTAAGCATGAGTGATTCCCTGAATGGTTTCCAATGTGGGAAATCCTTGGTACATGAGGAAAAATCGGTACTTCCCAACCTCAGCAGGTGTAGATTTCTCAACTAAAGCTTTCACATATCCCCATGACTTCCAGCATTCTTCAGGTGCCTGTTACTGTCTACCTCTGTTAATGTAACGTAACAGTGTCACTCGATGATAACAATAGAAAGAGTGATAGTCTTCAATTGTATTTTACCTCAATGCCAGACTTAAATAATGTATAGACCAACCATGTATCAATGATTGGATATTATCTATTGTATCACAGTTGATGCAAATAATTGAATACCCTTTTCTATTAACAAATCCGCCTTAAACAGTTTATCACTTAAAGAGCTAGCCAACTCAAATCTAAACATACTTGTAGTCTACTTCTTGGATAGCAATTTGTGTGGGGAATAATATCCACACACATTTGACTGGGCCAGCTCTATGAGATGTCAATCAGAATTAGTTTTAGGCTGCTTTTGCACTATGAGCCTGCCTCTTTTAATGAACAAAGCAATCCTCTGCTCAAGCTTCATGTCTCACACACTCTTTGTCCATGTTCAGTGTTATGCTGGAATGTTCAATATCAATATTCAGTATGGGTTTATGGAGCTGCTGTTCTCAACACCCAATATACGACCTAGGGGTCATTGGTTCAGTCTCATGACTGGCATGCTCTTTACTGGACAATGGTGTCGTATTAGCCCATAAAGACTGAAACAATCTCATAAGGCTTCAACTTAATAGGTGGATAATGTATTTATCCAATGGATAGTGTTAACATTGGGAAGCATATCTGTTATAAACACACTGTTTGATGAAGTTGTTAGATAATACCTTTGGTTAACAAAGGGGGGGGGGGTCCACAAGTCTTCAGTCTTTATATGTCAAAGATGGATTCCTTTTGATTGGTATCATAGGAAGGTTACCGGCTTGATTCCCTGCTCCCCTAAGGTCCATGTCAAATTGTCTATGAGCAAGTCCCTGAACCACCTATTGCTCCTGAAGAGTTGGTTCGCCCTATGCATGGCAACCTTCGCCGTCTGTATAGGAGTATAAACAGATGAAAAAGAGGTTACACTGTAAAGCGGTTTGAATAAGAAGTGCTACATAAAAAAAACCTCAATTTACCATGGATTATGATTGGACATTCATCCCTCAGGACAGTGGTCAGTGGACGTAAATTATATATCTCAAAGGTTTTTAAGTAGCCATGTTGGGGTTAAAACTCGAGAGTAAAATAACATTGAATAAAATATAGGGGATTTAGTATTCTATCCACGGTGGGAATATGGATTATTCAGATTGGAGCAACACAAGCCCCACCCTTCACATATTTACAAATGCACGCCATCATTGTGTATTTTTGGGTTTATCGTGTTCTTTGTCGATCTTCCTGACTGTAAACAAAAATGTCAAGTCGCATAACTGTTGCTTGTCAAAAGAGATGGTTTGCCTGGGGGATATGGTGAAGCTCAGATAGTTAGAGTACTGCGTAGGGGGCTGGTTATCAGTCCAAAAGTTCATAAATGGTGATCTTTTGAGGTTGAATCATGATCCACAATCTGAAAAACATTTTTTAGACTGTAGGTGAGTAACAAACAAACTATAACTTTGAAGTTTTGTATATAGACCCGCTTAAGGACAATCTAACTTAGTTAAAAATTTTGCCAGTGTAACATGAACTTATGGCGAATTGAGAAACAAGGCAATTATAAAGTAGCCGCTAAAATGTCATAAATATTATGCTGATACTTTGTCATCAAGTGCTATGTTTATTGACATCTGTTTTATTTTGGTCAATGCTGTGTATTTGCGGTGCGCAAAGATATACCGTACTTCCCTCATGTTCCCTACCATTCTTTTTATTTGACACTCTTTATAGAGATTGTGGTATTCGTTGCAGTTGTCCCCACAGTTCCATTCCCTCTTGAATTGCTGAATATGTGACATAGAGAAACAAAACAATATCCAAACTAGATCTGTTTCATAATCATAACATCCCTGACATATATTTACAATTCCTCCTGATGATATTTCTCTGGTTGTAAATATTGATGAAAGCATTTTTACATAATTTTCCATTTTTTAATCCTAAAGTTAGATTATGAATCCAGCAGGTATGTTTTCTTTCAATTTCACTGGAATTGTTTAAAAAAAAAAATATTTTATTTCTATTTTAGCCAACTTAATTGTTAAAGGTCCATATTTGAGGATTGTTCAGCATGAAGGATATTTCCGGTGTTTGTCAACCTTATTCATGCCATGTATTGAGGTTGAAATTACTCATATTGACCTTAAAAGATTGTAATCGGTACAGAATTGAGTGACAACAAGGAAACGTATATATATCGTATAGTATATCATACTCGCTCAATGCTGGAAAGATCACAATACTGAGGATAACTTCAGCTTCATTTGAGCACCAAAATACTTGAACATTATCTTACTGTAACTATGCATACCACCTCCACCTTCTGGACTTCGCTAATCTGAGAGATGCCAAGTTTATGTTGGCCAATCTGTTCAGCACTGTCGTGTATCTACCCAGCCCAAGGCCTGCAAATGTGATTAGTATGAGATTAAGTCTGTGTGTGTGTGAAACTAAACTCCTCTCTCAGAATCAGAGCTGCGTGTATACAAGAGAAAGGGACAAAACACTAGAGCTTTTGCGTCATCATTTGCAACCTCTGGTCTTTCTCAAGTTCTGCTTATCTGCTCTGTGTTATCTCATTTTCGCTCCACAGTTATATAAATGTAAACATTGTAATTATTCGTTGATGCAGCATATAACAATATATTGATCCATCATATATGGGAAATGGTGCATTTAGATAGCACCTTTTTTGCCTTAACATTAATCAAAGTGCTGCGCTTTACAATGTTGCCTCACTCAACCATTTACACTCACATTTACACCCTTTTTGGATGCTAACACATTCACACATTCATGACTTAATTCGGGGTTCAGTGTCTTTCTCAAGGACACTTTTGACACAGTTTCTGGAGAGGCAGGGAATCAAACTGGTAAACTTCCAATTACGAGACAGCCACTCTATCTCCTGAGCCAAGCTGCCCCACATCATAGTTTACTGCATTTGACAAGTTGACTTTCTTTTTCCTTCAGAGAAAATTCAGTCTTTTTTTAACCTCCTTCTGTGTGCTGTGCATATTCTGTGAGTGTTTTGGCCTGCATCAAGGTTTTTCTTTGTTTGACCTCCAACCAGTGCCGTTGCTCAGTTGCCAGGGCAACTTTATTAGTGTGTCTGGCACATCCATTCCACATGATGGAACTGCAAAGTCACATGTTGCCACTCTTTTCTCTGATGGCTTCCCTGCTTAGGCTCCACAACTACAAGTACACTTACAAAGCTAGTTATCTGTGTTCATTCTCTGATGTTTTTTGTCACCTCTTAAAAGTCTTCCATCTTGTCTTTTTGATATTGGAAGTAATATAAAATTTCTTTTTCACCTGACAAGTTTTTTGAGACAAAGCAAATAGTATTGTGTTTGACGGTGTGTTTGGTAAAGAGTTTCAAAGAGTATTCGAGGTGTCTCTGACATTTCTGGCAATTGGTTGAAGTGGGTGTTGTAGATGGATATCTTGCCTAGCACCTGACTGCATGCATGACTTGTTGCGTATGTGTGAGAAGGACGTCAACACAAATTCTTGCACAAGCTTTCACTTTAGAAATCTCAATAGCTGGGACATTGTAGATTGAGCAACGTGTTTTTTGTTACACCTAAAATTTGAGGAAATTGTGTAAAACTGCCTCTTCTTATTATCATTAGTGTGTTTGACATGTGGTTCCTGCTGTGCCTTAATCACAGCTTTAGTTTAGGAGAAATAGGTGCCATGAAATATAAACAAACATCTTACTAAACGCACACCACTTAAGCAGAGCGATGGCAGGATGCTTTGAGTGGTTTGAACATATTTGCCTTAAATTGATGGCTCACATTTCAAGAAATCCTGTGGCTTGTGTAATTTTTCTTTCAATTTGACTTAGAATGAGACAAAGCTTGGAGTAAGTTCATTGTTTGATTGCCTATAGACCTTTTTTATGGCTTGCATCATTATTATGTCCAACATTAGCAAGAGGCAAAGCAAAAGAAAAACTGAAGGGAAATGCATATAAAGTAGAGGGCTTCATTATCTACTTAAAATGTAATCTTTCTGTGTTGTTGGGTGCCAGAACACAAAGCGCTCCAAATTGAATTTTTATTGCATACAATCCCAAATTTTTTTTATGACAACTATGGTTAAACCTTATAAACTGGAAGAACTGGACTGAGCCGATCATCAAACATGCTTGTTTTTGTAACCCTACTGCACACTGTATTTGATATTTGCCAATAACTTTCAAATAAGACTTCTTCTAGATTAGCTACTTACCATGCAAATGCAGTTCCTGTGATGATGTAGCCATTCACTCTGTTTATGACAACCCAACAACA